>NJRQ01000275.1:239648-253906 GCA_003063805.1 Aphaenogaster ashmeadi | reverse complement strand
GCTATCAAAAATTGCATTTTTCCCTTGTATCGCATACAAAGCATATGAAAAACGAATATATAATAGAAAGACATTTTAGGAAAACTAGTAAAAAAAACCAAAATTATTGACCGTTTAGTTTTAGAAATACAATACTAAAAAGATCTCAAATTTCACGATTATTTGACGTAGAGGAGCGATTTGGTGGCCGCGCGGCGCTTTGTTTTGTGTGAGAGGGACAGAATTACCCAAAAGTTTTCAGTCTGTAACCGTAGGTAGCGGTAGGTAGTCGGCGTTGACTTATTGTTAGAGTATACTTTTGACTTGTACTGTCGCGAGACAACTACCTTAATTTAATTAATCCTAATTGCAATCTTAATTATAATTTAAATTTTTTTAAATTTTAAATCAGTAATTATGTTTTATTTCATTATATAGTATAAAAATAATATTAATTATTTGTGTGATAGCAGTATTAATATTTTAAATATTTTAAAAGAACAAAGTATTTTAGATAAAAAATAAACTCGGTATTTTGTAGATATATATTAGTTTCAGTATAAAGTATTTAATTTGTATTAATATTTGTATGATCAATAAAAGATTGCGTTGTTTAAAAAATAAAATAGTCAAATGTATTTATAATTACATTTAAGTTCAAAATTAAAGAATTGTAATATTATAACAATATAAAAAAATGAGGAGGAAATGAATGGAGGAAGAAGGAACCAAATAAAGACACATGCAGTTCGTTAAATATGTTTCTCCGTTGACAACATATTAATCTTACATGTATAAATATACACAGTGTTTCCTATATACAAACATATACAGCGTGCCATACACTTCACTATATTTGTTTTACACATTCGTAATTATACATTACTTACGGTAATTATATCATTATATAATATAATTATATATAACATAATCGTGATGCGTAATTTTGACGATTATTATCGCAACGATATAAATATAATAATTATAATCAAATGCTCACATCACAAATTTGTTATCATAATTGAGCTACACAGTTATAATACACAATTCTGTTATTATTAATTTTACAACTATTATAGTTATGTCATATTTTTAATTATGATACAGAGTTACGGCAACATATGACGATTAATGTTTAATTAGTTATTATTATCAACTGATTATTAATAAGTTTTCTTTTTTGTTTAAACTTGTAATCCCTTTTATGTTTTCTATCTTTTAATCTCTTTTATTTGTTTTACCTTTAAATCTCTTTGACATTTTGACCACTTTTATTTTGAAAAGCTCGCAATTTTTTTAGAAATCTAGAAAGAAATAGACGATTAGCCTAATAGCAATATGACATATTAAAAACTATTAAATTTATTATTTCTCTAGTAGCTTTGCGTTCAGAAGTCTATAAAAAATAGCCAGTCTATATAATGGAACAATAATTCAATGAGCGTTAAATCTCTTTCATTTTGGGAAGGGGTAATATTCACACATTTATAAAAATAGTTAATTTAACAGCGGAATTAGATGTAAGAATGATCGTGATATGGATTCCGCGTGTTCTTGTAACTTTCAGCGCTCTCGTTGTTGTTGTTGTTGTTGTTGCTACTGTTGTTGCTAGCAGCCATGCTAGTGTCCTGATTAAAATCATTAGTAGCTCGATTAGAGTTTATAGCAGAAAGAAGAAGCCGGGGACCACAGGCTCGGATTGGACGAGTAGCAACGAGACAGTCAACTATCTGTCTTATAGTAGGCATGCAGGTTTTGTCGTACCCTGGAAAACACACGTCACATGCTCCATCAGAACTGAAAAAATGCATACCGGCTGCCGTCACGTCGTTTTGGGTCTTAAGTTTTAAATTTAAAACATTTTAATTTGAAACAGTATTTATAATCAATAATCGAAATTTAGAGATCAGATGAAAAATTCAGGATAAAGTTTTATATCTTTTAATGCGAATGATGCAACGATCTTCGACATTAAAATTATAAATTAACATTATACAAAAATATTTCCCAATTATGGCTTCAATAATCACGAATAATTTAGAAAATGGCAGAACATGAAAATATTTCGCAACACTGAGAGCGAGCACTTTCGAAATATTTTCTATGCAACATGCAACCCAAAAAGACGGATGTACATCTGGTTGTTATAATATGCACAAACGGTCATCTAAACTCGGATGTAGTAAATATGTAGGAAGAACGAACAGGATTAAAATTATATCGCATGCATTTTTAAATCGCGAGCAGAGGGGCAAACACAACGCGGAAGTAAGTATGATGGACAGGGAGAAGTCATAAAATCGTAAGCAACAAGAAAAAGAACGATGGAAAAGTTTAGGCAAATAATGGAAAGTTAATCCCTTTTAATCGTCGTTAACAGGCATGGTTTGTTGACGATCAATTTTGCGATTGAACACAATCGTGCGATTTGTTAGAACTCATTGTCGACGATCTTGTTATAATCTTCTTGATATTTCTGACGGTAATAAAATGAGGAAAGGTCTAAAAAGATCGAAAGAACTTATAGCTGATGGCTTCGCTTTAATTTTTACTTGAATTCCTAAGCAGTCCTAATGCAGTAATCGAAATGAGATCGGGCCTAAAAGGGATTTATTAGGTCCAAAGGATCAAAGAGACTCATTGTAGGTGGCTTCACTTTAGCCTTTACTTGGATCTCTCCCTTCAAAGGGGTTCTTGTTGCGGGAATCGAAATCAGGGTCCGAAAGGATTAAGGGTACTCCTTGTCGGTGATTCCACTTTAACATTTAAAGGCATTCTTGGTGTGCTAATTAAAATGGGGGATTATTTATCATTGAACTCGTTGAACGCGTATTTCTCAAGCAATAAAAATGCGCAACATCACATGCAGTAAAGGGAAACAGAGCTCGAAGAATTTTTCAGAAAATTATTGAATACAAATTAGTAAACGTTAGCATTCTAAATACTTAGCGTTAATGTTGGGTCTAAAAAGTTACAAAACATCATCTAACATGAAAGGGGACATCAAGCCAGCCACGGAAGGGGGGGAGCAATAGCGCTGTAATACTGACGATCTGTATGCAATTAAAGTTAAAAAGTATACTAAATATGCTCCAAACGCACGCAAAATACTTCTTTGATTACAATTTCGTAATAATACTTAGCATTTGCATGCACAAATAAATAGACATACAGATAGGGGTAAAAAGTTAAAAAATGCATAGGAGCTTATTAATAATTATGGCATAATATAAATTCTTTCATAATGTTTTTGGCACATCTCGCTACTTTTCGCATATGTCGCAAGATGTCTCGAAGAAATCGATGTAGGAAATATTTCTCCTTGTTGAGATTGAAATTCGTTTCTTGACAAAAATGTCGACATTACGTTTGAAATATTTTCTTAACTTTCAGTATTATCAATAATAACTAAAAGATGTCCATTAAACTATAATTAATATCACGCTCATTAAACATAAAACTTTAATTTAAAAATATAAATTCAATATAAACTCGAAACTTGGATCAGCGATTAAATTCTACATCTGGAAGAACATCCAGGGAAACATATGGAAGAACATCTGGAAGAGTTTACCTGAGAAAAGCAATATATCTAAAAAAATAATAATTTCTTCACATTTTTCGGGATGCGCTGTCAAATTCAGAGTGAAGCGCTATCCTTAAATCGATGTATCGCTTTGTCACTTATAACTATAATTGTTCTGTGCAATATTGACTGTAATATTACTAAGATTGTCTTGTTGTATCATATGCAACTCTTGCGTAAATCATCCAACAATTTCCCGATCGTCCATCGAGAATAACAATTTCTTCCGTTGGTCCTTCCTATCGATACTAAACTATCGATTTAAAGTCGTATTTTATAATCATTATAATACAACTATCACAATAATTATGTAATACTGTAACGGCGCAAATATTTATGTAAAGCCGAGATGCCGACATAATAGCAAAATTACGCTCCGCCTATAATTTTTATAATAATTAATATGACATTTATCTTTTTTGTTAAATTAGTTATTAAATATATATTGTATATTAATTGTTAAATTTTTCTTGTTAAATATCAATTAATTAACAATATATCAATTAATTAATATCAATATTTGTTTCGCAATTTTGCATAATGTGTCACGCAAATGCATACATTAAATTATATTTAATCAATTATACAGGGTGTTTCAGAATTATACGCGCGTATAAGTTTAATCAGTTAGTAGAATTCATAAAAAGAAGAAGGATCTTGATAATTTTATGAATTTTATTAACTGATGTCCTGTATAATATGTTTAAATATAATTACTTATTATCTCGTTAGAAAAGATTTATCGGCTTTTATCAAAGTAATTGTACATGCGTGGAAATACTTGTGTCCAAAAACCGATAAAGCTTTCGTAACAATTAAATCTATCATCTAATATATTTCTAAATTTCTATGCCCCGCGCGCGCGCGTATATATTTTGAGTTTTAAGCCACTACAGAAAAATTTCGCACATTCTTCTCGATTACTTACTTCCTTATTCGGTTTACATAAAATCCAAAAGGGAATTCTCTTCTTTCTATAAAGATTGTTGTTACACATATATTATTATTATTCGGCGCGAGACATATCTCTTGATTCGCACATATAGTATTCTGCTTTCATATAATTTCTAATGTCCCAGCTGCATAAAATATTCCATTGTTTCCTTTGCATAATCAAATCACTTGCGAATACTCGGCCAATTCCGATTATAAGGCAGTCTCCTTCTCGCTAATAATCTTGATTCCGTGCTGCGTGAGAATCATCTTTACCTCCTCTTTATCTCGAGTGTTTAATTTCTGAGCTGATTCTTCAGCTTCATTTTCCTTTTCCAGATCTTTCGTCTGCAAGTTCAGATTGTCGGTGGATTTATTCAGACGGTCCACATCATCGGCCGATCTCTGCAGGGATTTCGATCTTCTCGAATCTCTCGATATCCGCAGATTGTCAGCAGATCCAATCAGCGTTCCATTATTCGCGATCTTGAGCACCTTATCGCTCGCTTTCGAGGCCATCTTTGCCAGTTGAAGACTATCCACAGAAGAGTATCGTCTCTTATCTCGTGCACCGCTAGAATCCTCTTTCTTTCTGAATAAAGAACCTTTGCGGTTGACCTTCCTGGCCCCGCTCGTCAAAATCGCGATCTCATCTTTAGGTATGAAGTACAACTCCCGCGGCTGGTCTCTGCTTATCGAAGAGCCGTGGATGAACAGGGACTGCGACTTCGGTCTTCCGGGATCCTTGACTCTCTCCTTCTCAGAGATTCTGCTTCGATCGTCGGCCGATTCCGTACCGCTCTGAAAGCCACAGTTCTCAATCTCGAAGCTGTCGTCGTCATCTTGATGCGGCTCGATCATCTTGAAGGCATACCTGTCCGCCGGTAACGCGGAATCCTGATCGAAACTGCCGTCCACCTCGCCGCAGATTTTACAAAGCTCGCAGGGAATCTCCTGAATCTTGCCTTCAAGATCGTCAGCGGACTCCTGGAGATTGAGAGAGCCGCAAATGTCGCACTCAATGGAGTCGTCGTCGTCGTCGTCGGCCAGCGAGCTGCAAGTCGATCTGAGCGTGTAGAACGTCTCCTGATTCGGGCTGCTCACTTCTTCTTCCGTCCGGAAGGTTATCTCGTTCATGTAACAGCAGATCGAGCAGAACTCGTCTGGAATGTCGAGTTGCGAGCCACTACTGTTCGCCTTCGTCGGCGGCACGCCCAGGAACACCTCCTGAATACGCTTGATCGACTCATAGCTCTTCGATTTCTTCGAGAACGCGTCGTCTTTCTTCGGCTTCTGCGCGGATGTTTCATCGGACACAATCATAGAGTCCAAGCTACCCTGAAGAGGTACGTTGTAACGTCGCACCTTCCTTGTATATACATCCTTAATATCGTTAAAGTCACACTTCGTTTTGTTATCAGCATCTTTTGCCGTTTTTATTGCTTCTTGTGCTTGTTGTCCTTTGTTATCGTTCATTTTTACAGTCTTTTGAGTTTGAGTCTTCTTTGGGCTCTTCGTGGAAGACGTTCTCGAGGAATGCTGAGAGAGTTCTTCGGATCGCGACGTCTCTCGATTATCAGCATGTCGATTTTGCTTCTTCAATTCGATATAGCTTTCGGAACCTTTTTTAGGACTTTCCATTTTCGCTGAAGACTTCTTTGAAGAATCCAGAAAGACTTCCTCCAATTGAGAAATAACGCGATCGTTGATAGACCGAGCGTAATCTTTCATATCTTCGCTTCTGTAAAAGATTTGACTTTTCTTTTTGGGGCTTTTTGCACTTGTAGATGTTTTCGAAGATTTTTGGGAAGCTTTCCTAGATCGAGACGTCTCTCGATCACTAATGGATTTATCATGATCCTTCATTTCGCGCTCACTTTCGTCAGTATGAAACTCCTCGATTTTTCTAGGACTCCTCGTCTTCGTAGATGATCTTGAAGAGTCTTGGAAGACTTTTTCTGCACGAGACATCTCTCGGTCCTTAGTAATTTGATTTTTCTCCTCAATATCAACATCTACATCGTAAATCTGTTTTTCCTTGATTCTTTCAGAGCTCTTCATCTTCGTGGAAGAACTTTGGAATACTTCAGATTGTAGCGTTTGTGGATCGTCGGCGAATTGATATTGCTCCTTGACCTCGATGTCGCGAACTTGATCCTCCCTGATCTTTCTCGGACTCTTGCGGGAATTCACGACCGATTTTAGATACTTACCATCTATCTCGAAACTTGAATCGCAAGATGTTATCCGTTTTTCCGAGGAATGCGTGTCTAATTCTGATCCTTTTTCCGTCTTGTCAGCCTCTTGCGACATCCTGAATATTTCTTCTGTCCGTTCTCCGCCTTCAGGATTAGTACCTTTATCGTCTACTTCTGTCGTTGAAAGTAATTCTTTCACGATATATTTCAATTGATCTGTTTCTTCGGAAGACTTTACGCGATTATCGATCTCTTCAGTCGTGAAAGATTCTTCTTTCTGGCTCTTGGGAATCATCGCATCGATCAGTACTTGATCACTATATGATTGAATATCACTCTTTCTGACGTTACTCTCATGATCATTTACAGAATCAGCTATGTTATCTGTCACATTTTCTATTTGACCGTCAGCGTATTTCGTCAAATTCAATCTGGCAGTATATACAGGTTTCTCTTTTTCTTCTTCATCCTCATCGGAACCATATTGGCTAAGGCGATAGTCTTCCTTATCTACGCTGAAATCGGAGAGAGCACATTCGTGGCGACCGTCCAGTGATGTCATTGAGACGTTTAGCGACGAAATGATCGCCTTGGCTTCTAGAAATTTAGCTCTATCCGATTCGAAATCGACTGTCTCTTTCCTGGAGTCAATTTCCACGTCGTCGACTTCGACGTTACTCTTCACATCCTCCTTTGCACTAAGTTCAGTTAGTTCTGTATCGTTTTTACCTACCTTATCTAGCTGTGAACTTTCTTTGCACTTATTTTTTTCCTCGTCAAGCTTAATTTTAAGTTCGTTCGTAAGTTTTTCTATCATTAACCTACGATCCTCCTTTAACGTAAGTATGCCGTGGCTGGAATGAACAGGCTGAACCTTAACAACATCGGTAAACTCTAGTTCTACGTCAACTATTTCTTTGTCGCTAATGTCAATTTTCCCTTCTACGGCACTTTTTACCATCGACCTGGGGCTCTTCTCCGATTCAATTTTACTAAAACTAGATCGATCCGAACTTGCTTCGTCAATGATTGCTTCTACCGTAGACCTATGCGTTTTTTTCAGCACGTTCTTATCATCTAAACCTAACTCTACATCGATTATTTTCTTCTCAGAAATGATTTTTGTATCGCGAGCTTCAACTTCATCATTCGCAGCGCCTTCTCTTTTCGGCCAGCAACATTCTCCTAATCGAAGTTCGCCAGAACTCGACTCGCTAGGTTGAATTTTCATCGTTAATTCGCGATCGTCAGTCGAATCTAAATCTACATCAGCAATTTCCACCTTAGATCTCAAATCCAAGGCTTCTTTCTGTTCAATCTCAGTTTTACCTTTTATCGCACTTTTTATTATTGGCCTAGAATATTCTTTCGAAGTAAATTTATCAGAACTCGGCTGGCCAGGTTGAAACATAACAATTATCTCGCTCGAACCTAAATCTACATCGACAATTTCCGCTGTAGATTTCGAATTTGATCCTTCTTTATCCGTCACAATACTGTCTATCGTCAATCTACGCTCCTCATTCGACGTTAATTCGCTAGAACTTGGAGAAACGGGTTGAATTTTTACTATTATCTCATGATCGTCATTCGAGCCTAAATCCACATCAATAATCTCCGTCTTGGATCTGAAATCCGAGACCTCTCTCTGTCCAACGCTAGCTTTACCCGCGGCACTATCTACCGTCGATCTAGGACCCTCTTCTGATGAGGGACCAGGCTGGGACTTCGCCATCGGCTCACCTACCTCGTCTATAATTCGCGCGATGCCGGTTGCGCTGGCGATGATCTGTTTCGCCTGACCGGGATACGCGGCTCTAGATACGTGTTTGACGTTGCCGTTGTCGGCGTTGTTGCTGATCACGCTAACAAATTGCTCGCGAATCTCGTCGAGCCCGCCACCACCACCACCACCCACAGTATTCTGCAGGTTTTTGCGTAGCACCACCGCGTCCGGCACATCGATAGACGCGGCGATTTCGACTGGGCTCGGCGAGTCCATGGTTACATCGCTGGGCGACGGCGTTAGGAATGCGGTTAAATATCGGGGATCTATGTGCAGGTAATTGTTCGCATTCGGCGACGGCAGTTCCAACTTACTTCGGTGTCCAATCGGCAGCGGCAGCGTGAAAAACATGACGATTCTTTTATAGAACATCACTTTCGCTCATTGCGTCACATTCTCGCACAACATAATTTAGTCGCGTGGGCTCGTTACATTCTGTTGTTCTTTCATTCGCAAATAAAAATTATTGGGTAATTGCATAGGAGAAATATTCGATTTGCGAGTGATCTTGACAGAAATAGAATTTATGAGCAATTAAAAAGTTCGATAGTCTTTTTTAAAACTTTTGGAATCCACTCGTTTCATTTCCAACAATTTAACAGAAGAATTTCAATTTAATCCCGATTCCAATTTCACTGATATATTTGCAACTTTGTTTTACACACCATTCCTCATTTGATAAATGGAATATATGAAAATAAATGGGGTTGCTATGATCCCACGCGACTAATAAAGAAAATACTGGTGGAAAGGTGTTCTCGGAATTCGATTCACTGACGCTATTATTTATTCCTATTGAAATCTTACTCTAGAATTGATCGAGCAATTTTATTAATTCTCAACATTTTATTGTCAACACTGAAGTATTAAATTAAATATTATTTCAATAATTATATAATCGCAATAATTGTATTATCATTGTCCTTGTCAGTGAATAAAATTATTTGAAATGCATGTTAATCTTAAATTAATTTTATTGTGATATATGAACTCTCGGCAAACATTGTGAATTCTTTCTTTTTAAAAAAGATCTTATTTAAAAAGATTTTAAATGATTTTATTAATATTAATGATGTTATAAGAAACTGATCTTAATCAAAGCAATTTATTGTACATAAAGCTTTATTTTTATATTATATTTTACTATTAATTATAAAAATATTTTTAATACTATTGAGTTTAAAACTTTTCGTGTGTCTGCTGAGAGTTAAATATATATTTATGATGCTGCTGTATTAAAATCTATAAAAAATAATCTTGTATGTGCTATATACTGAGTATCATTTTATATTACCCGAAAAAAACAATATTAAGAAAACATTAAACATTAATTCAACGAAAAAGTTGGTATTAGATATCAAATGCACATTGTACATGAAGTTCTTAAACTAATTATAGTATAAACAGAAGATAATTCTTTACAAAATATTGTACATTTAAAATAATTAAAGTAAACAAAAACAATACAACAAATAGAACATAATCCTTTAACCATTAACAAAAAAACATAATGACTCAGATATCCTCCGGACATTGAGATTTTGAAGATACAATAAAAAACATTTTTCTAAGTACTTAATCGCACATTACAGAGTTTAAACATCTCCTGAAAGCATCAATGTGCGATAAAATACTTATAAAAAGAATAAGTGCTTCTTTTGTTTTGACTACACGTCTAGAGCTCATAAAAATTGAAGGAGGATATCTTGGCATGTTTTCTGATAAACATTGTATTCGACGGAAGACAGGCAGAAAGACTAGAGTAAGGAATATCGTACATCGTATAAATTCCGTCGAAATATTACATGATCGCAATATGTTCCTTTTAAGTATCCCATCTTTGTACAGACAATACTCGCGAACTATATTTATATATATAATACGATGATGTAAGAAGGTAAATATTAAAGACTCTATAGACGGATGATTAATCAAGAATTGGTCCCAAATAAAAACCAATAGCATGCTACTAATATCGATTAACATCAATGATCAATGATAGATTGAAATTAGGTAACGTAATTAGGTAACGTAATTTTCCAAGTTTCGTTCAGTATTTACTAAGAGTTTTAGATATTTTTTTGGATATTCTCTTATCAGACTCTATATTCTCTTCCATATTTTTACAAACTTACTTAATTATATTTTATTATATACTTTATTATAACTTTATGATTCATTTCGCATCTGCAATTGGGACCAGTTTTTCATTGGACTAACACTATTATATATAATGAAATCGTATCTTTTTATAGTAAATATACTTATAAAAATAAAGTATATTATCTTCTCAATAAAAAAAATGTTTAAAAATTGATAGCAATATCTACAACAAGTCTATCATTATTCATTAAAATATCACACAAAAACTAATTATGAATTTTTTAAATTTCTTCCTCTCAAAGCTTCATCTCACAAGCAGCCATATTGAAATATTGACACGAGAACAAAATTATTTTTTGCCTAATAACATAACGGTATATATAAAATATAACAATATTCTTACTGAACTTAGTTTTCCCTTAGAGAAAGAGAGACGAGATTCCACAAAAACCGTTTTCAACTCCCTAAAAAACAAAATGACGGTTTGTCCCGACCCCCTTTTTAATAGATCTCATCGGATTCTTAACCAGCGGCACCATCTTTATAAATCATCAAAAATTCATTACTACCCCAACAAATGTTTTTATTTATGTTTAAATTGACTGGCCTAAATCCAATATGGCTGCAATCGTGGACGAGTACACAATGTTACTCGAACAATCAAGTAATGGTAAATTTTATTACGAACAATTTAATTTGTGTGGTAACTCTATTTTTACATCTTTGAATCCCTGAATTATTTATTTTGTTTCCTCATTGTTTCAGTCCCCCTCTCGCGCCACTCTCCCATTATATTTGCCGTGACCACATAACTGTGTATAGTGCATAGGAAAAGTGAGCTTTTTGAACATGAGGTAATCGGAAAGCAACGCAAGAAGAGGAGTAATACACAATAGCGAAATCAATAAAGCAAGTAAAAAATATACATATTTGATTGTACGTTACTTGATTTTTCGATTTTTTATTTGCCTTATCCAGCAGCGATCGCCGCAATTTCTCGAAATTTACAAATTTCAAGCTTAAATCCGAGGGTTAAACCGCTGGGGGCATTGCGGTGTACAGATTTGAGGCATTAGTGGGCATTACTAGGGTACATTAGTAGGCATTACATAAAAAATTCACTAGTAATGCCCAAACATTGTGTACTTTTAGTGTACTTTTAGTATACTTTTGTGTACTTAGTAATGCCCAATTTGGGCATTACTAGGCATTGGTGTACACAATTTTGGTCAGCGGTTTACCCTTCGCTTAAATCTATATGGCTCTAGACACATTTTAATTGCTTTCGTCATTTTAATCCTCTACTGCTCAACATAACTTTCACAAATCGTATGTCGTTATTTTATTCTTTTTTTTACTCTCTGCATGTCAAGCATTAATTATCGAAAATTATCTCTAAACTTTGTATCTTTAGCATAGTGCAGATCTTTTATTTGTTTCATTTAACTTTACATTTTAAACGGTTTTCTTTAAATCCACAAAAAACAATTTAAGCAAAAGAGGATTAATGAGCTAGCAGATTCGGAGCAATAAAAAAAGCTCAATTATCGTCATTATAAAAGAATGCGTCTAAACAGAATATTCGAAACTCACATTGTCGTGTCTGGCATTCTCGAATCGTAGATCTCGTGCTTGTAGATGTAATCGATGAGGGAATCCTGCAATAGATACCTGACGCTCTCACCGCGTTTCAGAGCTCGTCTGATTCTCGTCGAGCTAACTTCGTTCGGGATCCATTCGGTCACGATGCAAATATTGTTCTGGAAATAAGAAGAAAGGAAAACCAAATTTTGCAGCAATTCAAGGCTGCTTCTAAAGATCAGCTACAACGATAATAACAATCAATGTTATATTTTTGATAGCTTTAAGAATCACAGATTGTCTAGTATAATTAAATTCGCAGATAAAATTTAATTAAATTCAAATATAATTTATTTAAATTAATATTCTCACGCGTAAATATTCAACAAGTAGTAATTTTCTTCAATGCACTAAAAAGACATTTAATAAGCGCAATGTATTGCACAGCATAAACAAATATAATTTAATGAAAAAAGGAATTCAACAGAATTTTTAATATTTTAATATATTTACCATATGCTTGGAGAGGATATCCGAATCATAAATGAACTTGTTGGGATTGGAACCCTCTCTGGTGATGACTACAAGACCATGCTCGCCAACAATTGCGTCAATCTATAACATAAATAAAATCAACAATCTTTTATTTAGCCATTTTATTTACTCGTGCTTTATAGTTCTACACTTGTTAGAAAATACAAGAGTTTGTCTTAAAGTTGTAAATTTTAAGAAAAGCGAGAATCATTCAAAATCTCATTAAAAGGAGAGAGAAATGATATTCTCACATAAAAAATATTCTGTTAAAGAATATTTCTATTTAAAGTGATCATTTGCAATGTATTTCGTATATGTAACTCACGTCTTCTTCCAACCAAAGTCCACAAATGCCAAAGCTCTCCAAAAGGTCCGCGCCGCACAGTAATTTAATTTGTATCGGCGTATTATCCGTGCTGTTTTTCAAATTCTCTGGTATCCATTCTGTGTCTTCCATCTGCAGGTGATGCTTGATGTCATTGGAACTGGACAGCATGGAGTTGAGTAGATTTTGATGGTGTTGCAAGCACATGCGGGTCTTGGTCCAACAATTCTGCCTAGTCTCCCATGTGCTCATCCGAATCCAGTCGTTATTCTGCAACGCCAATCGCAGCATTGCGCATCTGTGGGTAGCACTGGCCAGCTCCTTTTTGGCATATGCATCGTGCACCGGAGAAATTACTCCGCCGACGACAACATGTGTTCCCATTCGATGCAGATGATCTCGAGCAATTTCTGAAAAGCAGAATTATTTATAACAAAATTACAATTATAATTACAATTATTTATAAGAAAATTACTAACTAGAATTCAAGATTTATTGAATTACATTCAAGTGTTTATGATTAGGCACTCTATAATTAAGCATTAAACAGAAAGGAATAAAGAATCAAGAAAAAATATATAAAGAACAGTTAATAGAAAAACATATTATGCAAACATGATAAACATGATAAACAAGCTGTACGCATGGCAACGATGTGACATCATGCATGATAACGGAACGTGACGTGACAACATTCGCCGCTCTATAGGAATGACACTGCTCAAGTGAAACGACGACAAATCGATACGTACCGAACATCCGCAGGTGCATATTTGTCGGCGGATTATAGCTGCCGCATGACATCAAAATTACACGCGTTGGCGCCATTTTGCACGCTCGCCACTCGCCGCCGCATCGACGGCCGACCGCACCTCCGTCGCCGTCAAATCGACCCGAAGCGCTACCACCAAACAACGACAACGACAACGACGATGCACACGTCACGAGGTTGCGTAACCTACTGACCGCGTTTAGGAACGAATCGCGCGCCGATCGCCGCCATGTTATCTCAAACATCGCCGACCAATAGAAAGTTCTGTCGGCCGCATTGGCGCGCCATCTGTTGCGAGCTATCTAGTAAATATACATTATGCTGGATTCATATCGCGCGCAACGTATGACGTCTAATATCCAATAGGAGGACTCGCTTCCTAGAAACAAAAATGTCATCAGCTAAAGTCCCTAGATAGCACATTTTTTCTATTGGATACATGGACGGAGCATAGTGCTGCG
>NJRQ01000275.1:190478-235923 GCA_003063805.1 Aphaenogaster ashmeadi | reverse complement strand
CTTAGGTCTGGGCACATGTTTGCACATATGCACGTTCCTGTCCCCTTGTATTTCATTGGATCCTACCAGAAACAAAAGCTGCGCAGCTGTACCTGCGCGACCACGCATATTTTCGCTGAGTGCCCCTACTGGTTATACTGTGGTATCACCATCTCCGATTAACGTGATCCTCCGATTAAACTCACTCTTCGTCTCTTTCTAACTGAACAATTAGAGCCATGGCACACAAAAAAAACGTACGCAGTGAGACTAAAACTTAAGCGAATCGACTAATCACAATCGAGACTTAAGAACGCCATCTTAAAACTCAAAACTTATGATTGGTCGATTCGCTTAAGTTTAAGTTTTACTGTGTACGTTTTTTGTGTGCCGTGGACCTTAGAAAGAGACGAAGAGTGAGTTTAATCGGAGGATCAAGTTAATCGGAGATGGTGATACCGGCCCATAGGCCGTGTTCCGATATTCACTGCCAGTACTGAAAATCTATAGCATACGTGACATGAACTATGGATTTTCAGTACTGGCAGAGTATGGCTGCGTTCGGAAACATCACCCGAATGTCCCCGGGTATCACTTTATCCTTGTTTAACATTCGGTGAACAACAAGGATAAAAGATACCCGGGAGCACTCGGGTGATGTTTCCGAACGCAGCCTATATCGGAACACGGCAATAGTATATCTAGACCGAGCGTTTGCCTTTATTTGAGGAGTAGCGGTAGAGCGCACGTAGAAAAGGACTCATACTCTGTTTTGTGCCCCTTGCGTTCTCTCTCGCTCGCACATGCGTACACGTATGAGGGAGAACGAAGGGGCACGGAATCCTTTTCTACGTGCACCTCTACCCCCCACTCCTTAAAGGTGCCATTACATGGTAGCGTCGAGCGTCGAGCAGCTAGCAGCAAACCAATCAGCGAGGCAATATTTTCTACGCCACTGTGAATATCGCCTCGCTGATTGGTTTGCTGCTCGACGCTCGACGCTGCCATGTAATGGCACCTTAACACTCGGTCTAGATATACTATGGCCGGTATTTATAGTTATTTAAGCTCGTCTTAAGTTCAATCTTAAGATGTTATGAACCAATCACAGAGCCGTATTAGCGTCTTAAGACATTACTTAAGACGGTCTTGAAGACTATAAATACCGGCCTATGTCAATGGCTGCGTTCAGGAGACATAACCGTTGAGTGAGCAATCGAACGTGATTGGTCTTACTTCTGGAACCAACAAATCGACGTCGAGTGTTGACAAGACGATGCTGCAACGGTTATGTCTCCTGAACGCACCCTATGATTGCAACGGATATGATCAATTAAAATGGCGGCGACAGTTACACCTGGTCCACAATAGGTGTCGTTAGCTTTAAGCCCTAAGAAATTGACCAATCACAGTCGATCATTCTCCTCACATTCGACTGTGATTGGTCAAAATCTTAGGGCTTAAAACTTACGACACCTATTGTGGACCAGGGGTTATGGCTCCTGCACACGGGACGCGGAAACGCTTGCCGCGCGGCAAGAAGCGACGCGATAGCCAATAAACTTCTGGTTCTTACGGAAAAACGGCATGGTGATTGGCTACCGCGTCGCATCTTGCCGCGCGGCAAGCGTTTCCGCGTCCCGTGTGCAGGAGCCATTAGGCTGCGTTCAGCGAGCACGCTTTTAGCTTTATGAGCGTGCTCTGTTCTTGTTCAATGTTCAACTTTCAATAGGTATATAAGGTTCAATAGGTATGATAAAGATAGAACAACGCTGTTAGCACTAATAGCGTCTCCCCGAACGCAGCCTTAATTATACACGAAGTACGGTCTATTGCACATGTAACAGATATAATTTGATCAAATATATGAATAATTAATTTATCTTTGCCTTATAAAGAATAATTTAATGTATTCAAATGATAAGTACAAGAACCGTTTGTATTCAAACCGCCGCGATGCTTCGCGACGCTTTCATTTAAAATTATGCCGCGGGACGTAAAAATAGATCTAAAACCGGTATTCATACTCGGTTTCTTATATTTATGATCGTCTTAAGTACAATCTTAAGATGTCATAAAGCGGTGTCTACAATAAGATTTTAAGTCGTAAGATTTAACATATCAACCAATCACAATCAAAATTGCGGTCGTACTTTTAGAATGCTCAACTGTGATTGGTCGATATGTTAAGTCTTAAGACTTAAAATCTCATTGTAGACACCGCTTAAACCAATCACAGAGCCGTATTAGCGTCTTAAGACATTACTTAAGATGGTCTTAAATATAAGAATAGACTATGAATATCGGCCTACATATATCGTGTATTATACAGGGTGTCCCAGACTTACCGTATCACCTGTTAATGGCAGGTTCCTGAGATCATTTGAAGACAAAAATCTTAATACCAAAATGTCGAGGCTGTTATAGTTTTTGAACGGCAAAGGTTCAAAGTTCACCAATCTGCTTGTTAAGATTTCGCGCGCTCAGGGACGGCGCATGTCGAAAGAGCCCTTCCACAACACTTCTCAGCTCGATAGAAATACTTGAAAGTATTATTTACTTTAGACCGACAAATATCGAATGATAATAGTTTCTAAATTGTCGTACGGAAACGCGAACTGCAAAGCATTTGACGTGAAGCGCGTCGCAAACAAATGACGTTTTTCATGTAATGAGGAAAATCAATACAATCGGTACAAAGTATGATGTTCTGCATAAAATGTCGATAAAAATAACCAGCATGTTTGAAATTAATTTGGAATTTTTTTATTATCTTGTTTAAAGGAGTACACACAATTAGTTTTCTAAACCGTAAACGATAGGGTAGATGCACCATTTGTGGCCACATTAAGGCCATTTGTGGCTACACAGTTCTTTGCATATAAAGAATAAATTTAACCTAATCTGCCTGTCTGCATGATCAACAAAAATGCTTGCAGAATAAAGTTTTCTCGATTGTTACGCACTACAGTCAACTTGAAAGTAAAAAAATTACGAAAATCGCGAAAGTAGCCAAAATCGGCGCAGTGGCCACAACCGGTACATCTATCCTACATCTTATTTTCAAACATGCTGGTATTTTTTATCGACATTTTATGCAGAACATCATATTTTGTATCGATTGTAATGATTTTCTCTCATTATATGAAAAACGGCATTTGTCCGCGACGCGCTTCACGTCGAATGCTTTGCAGTTCGACATACATCGCGTTTCCATACGACAATTTAGAAACAATCATCATTCGATATTTGTCGGTCTAAAGTAAATAATACTTTCAAGTATTTCTATCGAGTTAAGTAGTGTTGTGGAAGGGCTCTTCGACATGCGACGTCCCTGAGCGCGCGAAATCTTGACAAGCAGATTGCTGAACTTCAAACCTTTGTCGTTCAAAAACTATAGCAGCCTCGACATTTTGGTATTAAGATTTTTGTCTTCAAATGATCTCAGGAATCTGCCATTAACAGGTGATACGGTAAGTCTGGGATACCTTGTATATATATATATACTAATTCTGATCAATCAAGATGGCCGCGATGAATTTTTTCCCCTCACCCCTTAGGCTTCACTCCCCTGGTCTAAAAGGGTACCTTACGCTCCGTTCAAGTATGTCCTATATCCATGATTGGATACCAAAATGTCCGAAAATTCACATACGAGCGAAAAAAAGTTGCGACGCTTCTCCTTTTGATTTCTTTCGGAACGCAGACGTCATCTGATTTGTTTCCTAGTTGTCATCGAAGACGATATGATCCACACAATTGGCGTCATTCAGCAGACTCAACAGTTGGGCAACATTACTAGATTTTCCGCTGAATCTCGACATTGATTTGTTGGTTCTAAAAGTAAGAGCCAATCACGTTCGATTGCAACTAAGCGGTTTGTTCTGCTGAATGCGCCCATTAATATCTCCTAGCTCCACTTTGAACCCTTCTTTGTCGGACGAGTCGTATCTGGATATACGCATTATGATTTATTCGAAATTTAACGCTGTTGACTAACGCGAATTGATATTTGAGATATTAAAATTAAATATTAATTCAGAATGTAATATGACTTCGTCATAATTTAGGATAATATATCGGGGAAATTAATGTAGATCTTTATAAAGATCTTATAATGCTCACAAAAGAGCGATCCGAAATTGTAAATTTTCTTTAAAAGAATATAATGCAAAATAAAATTGAAGAGATAAACAACTTTTTAATTAAAAAGTTATTTGTTGAAGACATTTTTAGATATTATATTTGGGTTCTTATAAACATTACATTTTTTTGAAGGTTAAATGAATTTGTTTTACAATGAAATATTATCGACTTTTCTTTTCAATACATTACCTATTCTTACAAATGAGCAACACGTTAAGAAATTGACATTAACCTTACCTGGTATTTGAAGTCATTCCTATCTTAGTGGCTGAATGGTTACATTTTGAACTTCACGAATTTCTTCGTCGTGCATCTACTGTTGTTGCGAGAACAGTTGATATGGTTTTGTTTAAGTTATTCATATTTTTTTGTAATATGATCTATGTGCTTTGATGAAAAAAATTCTCATAATATCTCATAATATTTTTAAAAATTTGTTATGTTTTAAATTTATGAAAATTTCAGAAAAAATATCTTAAACTTTTTCAGAATTTATAAGCTTTCTTCAGAAATTATAGAATGAGAAATCTTAGAATATTTCAGAATTACATACATGAAGAATTCTAGAAAAGATATAAACTTTCTCAGAACTTCTGAAAAGTGTTCAATTTGTATAAAAATCTGAGAAATTTTCTAAAAAGTTATAAAATTATATAGAAATTCTGAAAAATTACATGAAGAATTCTAAGAAAAATTTTCACTAGGATATACATTTGCAAAACATTATTTTCACATTTATTTAACTTACTAGTTCGTTATCTTCAATAATTGTTGTATTGCGATTTCATAATTATTTGATGTACTAATTTATTCTTATTTCATTTTTGATTGATTTTATACTCTACTGTGTGTGCATATTTGTACATATCTAACTCTACATATTGATTGCCATAATATATGATTAATGATTGTATTTAATGGATGAACAAAATAAAAGAATTTTCAATAACGTAATGTAATGCAATACAAATTTCACAATTTTTTATAAAATTACGTTAACTTTATCACAAACGTTTCGCAAGAACTAAAGCATAACTTTTATTTTAAAATGTCACGTTACTCAAAATGCTCCCGATCGGAATCGTATAGTTTCGTAAATAAATAATTTAACATATTCTAAATTAACACATTCATTTTAAAAGAGTTTCATAAAACTTGAAGTATATATGTACATATAATAATTAACTCCTTTCTACTTTCAATGAAAACTTTTTTGTTATCCACTACAATCTTTTCTTATTCTACGGTGTTGATAAGAGGGACTGGTTTAGTAATACACAAATCTAACTTTATTCACATTTTTTTTGTCATTTTTTTCCGCTGAATCATTGAGAAAATGATCTTGAGAGAACAGAAACCTCTGCGATACGAATAGCAATTACAGGTAAATATGTACAATAATATATAATAAGTGATGGTTGCCCTTCCTTTTCTTCTTCTTCAACAGTCGTCTCACTTCGCTCGACGACAATCAACCAATCAGTATTTTAACCGTAATAAATCGCGCAAGACTCAATCTAATCCTTCCCACGCATCCATCCCCACCTAAGCATTAATTACTATCGATCATCGAATATCGCGACATTATCGACGAATTGACAGAAATGCTTTCCTAATTCAAATCATCAACCTTCAAATCGCCAACCTGACTTTCCTCATTTCGGAATCATCGCGCAAAACTCGCACAATCAATTTTAATCGCGATGCAAGATGTTCAAGCATTCGTCCAAGAGAATGTCTCTTCTTCTCCTTTTTCTCTTTTCATCAATTTTATTTTTTTTTTTCATTTATATTTTATGATCTCAAACTAGTTATCAGAATGCAAACATTTTGCATCGCTCTTAATATTTGTCTCATCTTTAACTTCACTTATTGCGACCATTGTGTTGCACTTGATGATTTTCCTTCGCTTCACTTAGCCTCCTTTATTTTTTTCGTAAAATTCGAAATGTCTTTCTCTCTCTATTTTTCTCGCAGGTCTTAGATATATCTCATTACCGTACATTCACACACTCACATTCGTTTAAATAGTACTTTATAACGTTATATTCATCTGCTTCTTTCAAATCTCTCTCTTTGTATCTCTTTACTTCTCTCCCACTTTCATTCTCTCATTCACTCTTTCATCGGCGCTGATTGTTTGCGATTCGTGTAAGGTGAAATGGGCTATCTGTGTATTACTTTCGAATATTTAAAATTTTGTTTTCTTATAGTTATAATAAGGTTTAGGCTAGATTATATATATAAATTAAATTAAGTTACTTTTGAATTTGATTAAAATGTAAAATAAACTATAAAGTGATAGGTTGATTTTCTGTACGGAATATATTACAAGTTTAAGTACTTGCTGATTTATCTTCAATATTGTCATTTCATAATCATTTTCTATAAATCTATTTTTATTTTATTTCTTCGATAAAAACAATTCTCTATTATCATCAAATACAATTGTGAGATTGTATTCTTTTTATGATTCGAAAGAAGTGGAAAAATCCTCCGATCAAATAATCTTTTTGTTAGAAAAGATAAAAAATCAAAAATATTTTAATTAGAGTCGATTACGATTACACAATTATCCCACTTCATCTTACTTCGAACAATTGATGGACACACTTTCAGATGCAAACTTTAGATTTTTAGACAAGCACTCGACAAGTATCACTGGACGACATGACACTGTTAAACTGTCATTAATCCGAGCTAAGGAAAATAACCGACGAGTATATAGTTAGCCCAAACCACAATTACTTCAGTTACTTCGCTTCATTCTACTTATTACAATTCGTCTCTCTTTTTTTATTTTTTTTAAACTTTTGCTTTGTTGCTAGCTTGCTTATTAAAGTGATTTCGTCGTCGATTTATTTACTTCTCTGTTTGGATCGTGTATATTAACAATATGCCCGCCGATTTTTGCGCATAACTATGAAGATCCTGGATCTCCAAATCCTGAGATATCTCATTTTCTTATATACTCTAAATCCATGGCTCTTATATTCTTGATTCTTTTGAACTACTCCTTGGAGTACTGAAACATTTTTCTACTCAGAATCTTCTGAATCCTTGAGAAGCTTTCTTGAAGCTTTGAGAATTTTTTTATAGGCTAATCCATGGATCTTCGAGTTCCCTTAGATTCCTGACAACTATCTTATCATCCTATTCTGTATTCACGACTTTTGGATTCTTGAGGATTCCAAAAAAATTATCGAAATCAAAACCTTAGGTTTTTTTCAAGTTATTTGGACCGTCAAGTTTCCCAATTACCGAGTCATGAAATCTTCAGATCCAAGATTCTCAATTTTTTGTATCATAAAATCAATGGATTTCTTAATCTTTGATTAAAAAGAGAATCCTGGATCCTGGATGAAATCCAAACTTTGCGAGAAAGTAATCATTAGTTTCTATACAAAGATGATAAAACTCTCTTATCTTCATCGTTTTTAAATATCTTCTTCGCTGGAGATCCTTGAATCCTTCATCAAAGTTTGAAAACCTTTGAATCTCGAGAATCGGAAGTTATTACGCAAAAATTGACGAAACTTTGCAACATCGAGTCTCTCGCTCTAGCAAGGACACATTCGCCATCATTATTATCTCCTCCTCTTTTCGTTTATCACCCTTCATTATTATCATCACCCTCTTACTATTATCCTTCTCCACTACCTATCCTCTTTATCGCGCCGATTTGCTCGAAGATCATCCTCCCGTCATCTTTTATTGTATGTTGTAACACATAGAGAGGATGAGAGATTGGGTGAGAACCCTCATCTTCTCGCGTAAGACTCGCGTGGCTCAACAACGACCGAGAAAAGGACCGCACTTTTCGTCTGAAGGAGTCTTGCCACGCAAAATTCGCATTCCTCATCCCACTCTCTCGTCCTTCCTCTCTCACTTTTCCTTTCCCTACTTTCCTGTCTTCACACCTCACTCTCTTTAAGTAGCTTCTAACTTACTTTGTATTCGCTACCATTCTTTTACAAAGACATCGCTTCAACATACAGAGCACAGCTATCGCGCCCAAAAATGTTGATACACCGATAGCTCTCTTTTAATTCTCCCTAACTTATATGTAACTTTTTAGTCCATCTTTTACGAGTACATCACTTTCAGATGTACAGAATATTACATATATAAACACTCAATTATATAAGTATTATATAACCACCGCTCGAAAAAGTTGAGACACCAATAGCTTATCGTTATAAGTGACTGAAAATGAGCTTCTCGGATACTCAACTTTAAAGGTGCTAATAAATGATGAAACTTTGCAGAGTTTCTACTGTTGATAGCTCTTTCTTTGAAGGGTGTCCAAAAACAGGGGAACACCTTAGAGGAGGACGATCTTCGAGATGTGATCAGCCGATCTCGGCCTACAGGACTTATAAAAAAAGATCTGTCCTCACACTCGCTTCTTCAGTGTGTATCCTCCGTCTTCCTTTAATCATCTAAACAAGTAAAGCGACAAAACGTCGAACGATGAAAAAGGTGTCCCTAAGTGACACTCCAAAGGATCTTAATCAAAATTAAATTCAAATGTAATTCCCATAATCCCGAGAGAAGTAAAACTGAAATTTAATTCGAGATCTCATTAATCGAGATTAAATTCGAATTTAATTCGTATGTTATTAGAATTAAATTCATATTCAACTCGAGACCGTGTTAATCGGGATTAAATCCTAATTAAACTGTCGAGTTAAAATTAAAATCTTACTCGATTAATCGAAAATTAAATTTAAATCTAATTCGCATCCCGCTAAAAATCGCGTCAACTAAGTTTTATCTACGTCCTTTAAATCCTTATTACGAGTACTGTAGTAGTAGTATAGTAATAGTAGTTGTGTAGTAATAGCAGCGATAGTAGTAATAGTTATAGTAGTAGTAGTAGTAATAGTAGTAGTATTAATAGTAGTTTCTTCTTTTTTTATTCCTTTTTCTGCTTAAGCATCTTTTTTAATCCTTTAGGTTTTCTGATTTCTGATAATCTAACAGACATCTAAAAATAACACCCATTTTTTTGTTTTCATTACTATTTGTATTTTTATTCTCGGTCTCTCTCCTCTGTTTTCCTCAATCTCAAGCAAGCGTTACTTAAGGGACTCCTTTTGTAAATTTCATCCTGCGTCCGAAGACCTCCTCGATGTTAACGTCTTTATTAAAGGAAAAAAGATAATGTGTGAAACTTCCGGAAAGATCCAACAATCATCAGATATAGCAGACAACATACAATCACGAATGTTCCACTATTGACTGATATTGATTGATGTTGATAATAATTAGTACTGTATTGATTGATGATGATCAGTAATCGGCTATAATATTAATTAATATTAAATCCGATCATTGGACAATATCAGAATCGACTATTAATCGGCTATTAATCATATGCGTACATACAATATCATTTATTAACAATATTGTAAAATAGAGGTTGGTATTAATTAATATTAATTAGCAGACGATTCCGACATTATAAAATATTCACTGAAATTTTGATAATAATTTTAATATTAATTAATATATGTATAAATAAACATTATATTATTGTCGATTAAATCGATCGAATTACTTCTTTATCTGTCAATTACTCTTTGCATTACAATTTTTAATTTTTATAGATAATAATAAGCTTTGATAATACGTTTTAATATTAATTAATATAAATAAACATTATTATTGTCAATTAAATTACTTTTTTATCTGTCACTTACTTTGTATTATACTGCGTAAGTTTTATGGATAATAATTTTCGCGAATTTAAATTCTTGGGTACCAGCGCAACCATCGAATTACGCAATTAAATTTTAACTTATCTATCAATTAATGACAATCAAGTTTTTTTATGATATAAATTTAATATTCAAACATATTGTATCAATAATAATATATATAATTTTTTATTTATATAAATATAATTTTAACCTAGCGACTTAAATTAACCTATTTTCGTCGTTCGTTTTGTCAACTTCAATACCGTGTCAAGTTTTATTGCCTGATGATCATCCTTCGACTGTTCATGTCTTCATCCAATTTTTCCCCCTCTCTTTCCTTCTATTTTTCCCTCATTTGCTCTTTTCTCTTTCTCTCCTTCGCTTGTCATTCTTTCAGTTTTTTTTTTCTTCATTCATTTCTAGTATTGGTGAATTTTTTCGATGGAAAAGAAAGATGGATAGAAAAAAGAATAAGTGAATCTTTCTCGGACCGAATATATATCTACATACCTTTCCTAAGCAATTCATTCATTTTTCTCTTTCCCTCTTTCTTTTCTTCGCCATCTTTCCTTCTCTTTTCCCTTTTTACGTCCTCTCCTTTCTCTCTTTTACGTCTTTCTTTTCATACTCATAATACAGAAAAGTCCTCTCTCTTCTGTATGCTTAATTAAATATATTCAAAAATAAGTTCAATAAGTGAGATTATACATATCAGCAAATAATCACAATATACAAATATTTGTGTTTCCTATAATAAATAAACAATTTAAGAAAAGCTGTCAAGAATTTATTTTGTCAAATCAAATTCTTAATTTTTCTGGTTATCAATTTTGGTTTTAATATTCTATTACCGTATCTATTTTCACTTATTTTTAATCAGGATCATAATTTATGGTACACCCGCTTGCGTTGATAATTTGAGGAAGTATTATTATACTCAAATATGTATCTTCCTTGTAATTTTTAATAAAATATATATACAGAGTATCCATCCTACGCACGAAAAGAAAGAACTAGAACAGTTTGCCTTTAGAAATGATAATAGATGTGAAAATAAATATAAATAATTATCTGAACAATTCTGTGAAGCTAAATTATGCAAATATCTCAAAATATTTAATATAAAACACCGGTAAAACAATGAAGCAATGAAAAGGAAAACTTGACTCTGCTCAAATTTAGAAAATATTTATTGTTAACTTTATATTTTTTTGAAAAAATTTATTTTGTTAAGTTGATGCAAAGAGTTACTTTTTTATTACATTTTTCATACAAAAATATTTAGGCACAAAAATCCAACTCCGACCGTATAAGACTCATTTCTTATTTGTATTATTACGTTTTGTTTTAAATAAGATTACCGATTTGTATTTTTTTAAATGAATGGCGACAAAAAAGATTCACTTTTTATGAAAAAAATGTATCAAAACTCATCGTAATTAATAATAGTTTCTATTTATAAAAATTATTTTCAATCCGCATAATTTTATTTTACTTTTGACTTTTGATAAATAGACAGTCAATAGACGAACCTAATCTAACTCTCTTTTTGCATCAACTTAATATATATTCTAAGAATTCTGCAATTTTTAAAAATTAAAAACGTTGAATCTATTTCTATGATGTTTTTCTTTTTAGATTGGCTTTTTGATAATTCACCTTAAATAACTGTTTACTTCAATTGTTACGACTCCAATCATCGTCCCAATTTGTTATTCTAGGAAACAAATTTTTTTATTATTTCCAGTTTCTTCATATATCAGATATCCTGTTAACAAATTCAAAAAAGGTCAATATGTTCTATTTAACGATTCAATTCACGATTGTTTCTTTTACAATTTTTTGCATATTATGAAGAAATTCATAAATGTATGTACTCCTTTTTTATTGAACAATACTTACAATATTTTCTTCTCGTTTGAGTTTTCTCATAAAACCATATAATAAATGCAATTTGATTCTTTTAACCCAAAAGGCCATGATTATAACGTAAAGATTGCAGTCTAAAGTCATAATTATTTTTATTATTTTTATTATGATATAAGTTTTGAATTAATACCAGAATTGTCTAAATAGATTAAATGTGTTTCGGAATCATAAAATATACTTGAAAAAACATTAAATATTGAAAAGTTGAAGAGATTTATTAAATTATTAAACAATAATTTCACTAATTGTGTGGTGAATAAATTTAATTACTCAATTATAAACAATTTTAAAAATAAAATTACAAGAACTTTTAAAGATTTGATAACTTAATGTTCAAGAATTTACAGAATTATTTATCATTGTGAAATCCCTCTCTTTACTTATAATACAGTTCTTACTCCATTGGTCGTAAAAAGGTTAAAATAATAGCGACTCATATATTGTGCATTTTAGAAATGGAAGATTCTTTAAAAAATTCCGTAGTTATAATTAATTGATAAAGTTTGCTCATTTAGATCTCTACGCAGAAGTCTCGCTTACTTTTGTGCTTATTTGTCTATTTCCGTTTCTTCTTTTTTGTTTTCTTGTAGTCGTTAGTTTTTTGTTGGTTCCCTCGTTTGTCCTGCGCGCGTTTTTTTATTTTTTCATTTTATAGACTTATTGTTGTTGTGGCGTACGAAGATCAACGGTGTCACTTCTATTTCGAGTTATCCTCGTGTATTAATTGATAATCAGTGATAAGATAAACAACAGCCAACGCTATTTGTTTTTTAAACAGATTAGTAAATTCAAATTAATAAAGTAAATTAATTATCTCATATAGATTAATATTGATAGATAATTTTTTCACACACACATTCTAGGAGTTAAATCTAGTAATATAAGATTAAATTAAAAAAAATTTTTTTCAAACTTTTTAAAAGTAGATACTATATAAAAGAATTTCGATATAAAAGCATGTGTGTTTGCAATCTAAAAGAAAAAAAAATAAGAATTGCGAATTAAGAAAGATAGACGCAGGATTATACACATTACCACGGTCAAAGCCCGCCATTTGTAATTGTGATGTATTCACCGCGATAGATTCGTGCAACAACCAATATGATTGCAATATATGTATAGCTATAGGCGATTGTTGATACAACAATCAATATTCGATTCAATATTAAAAATCGCGGTATGCCTCGCTGAAAATATTTCACTCGGCTTGGTCGCTTTTCGGCGGGATTTGACCTCGTAAATCTTAATCATCTTCATGATTTGTCTTTTACCTGACATCTGTCTTTCTTTCGTTGGCTGCTGTTTCGTTTCCTTTTTTTCGTCAAGGTGTATTTGTGTATTTCTTACGTCCTTCGTCTATTAATCCAACTACTATCCCCAACAGTTAACCCTTTAACTTACATTCTCTCTCTCTCTCTCTCTCTCAGCTTAAAAGTCAAATATTCATGAATTAATTAAATGTATTTTTAGTGCTTTTGTTTGCAATCTTCGGAGATATTTTAAGTGTTTCCATAACATTCGATTAATTCAATTTTACTGCTTCCTAAAGTTTTAATGCTTAACATGCTCTTAGTTTCTCAAAAATTTCAAAAATCTATAAATTGAAGATTAAAATTAAAATTATATTTAATTAAATTTAAGATATCAAGAAGTACCTAATATTAAATAATAATAAACTTTCATAGCTTATATTTTTATTAAATTTGAGATTTCCGATCCTTTTTTTAGACCCCTGGATTCCATATTATTCGATTAAATCGATTTAAAAAATCTCTGATTCTAAGATATTGGAATCTATAACTGTAGAATGTGTTCTCTTTAATTAATTTATATTATTTTAAGATATCTATTTACTATATGTAATACTGTGTATAGAAAAAAGATAATAAATCATAATAAAATAAAATCATTTTTACAATATTTAAAAATTTTTTTAAAATTTAAATATAAAAAAGAAATTTCTTATTTTTTTAGATAATTTTCATTTTTCGTTAATTTTACGTTAATAAAGTTTCCAGAATTCAACTGTCTCGTCGACAATTTTAATGTTTAATACTAAATATCACTAGAATTTTCATTTCGTCGATCAATTTTATTATGTTATATTAATAATATAATACTGCATCAATAATATGAAGGCGATAAATATTTATAGTAAATTAAATAAAACAAAAAGAAACATATAGAAATGTATAAAAAAATAATAAATCAAAAAATTGAAATAAAGAAGAAAATAATACAAATGAAAGCAAAATATAAAGAATATATGCATTTTCTATATGTATACAAAAAATTTAATACCGATTTTCGTGTTATAGATTCTTTCACAATATCACAAAGCAGATATCTCAAACAGATCGCGATTATGATATATATTTGATAAATTTAAATGTCTAGCACTTGCAAATTTCATCTTCTATTGCAAATTACAGAAATTTTGTTTGGTATGTTTCGTCAATATCGATCATCACCCAGTCTAAAAATAGTTCTTAAAAGTTAAAACAATTAAGCTTTCCATTTTTAGTTTGATAAAGAAATCTTCTTTTAACAAATAATGTGATAAAAAGAAACACTTTATGTAGGCTGCTCTACAAATCGCTCCTGCATTTCAACGGCAGACTTTGTGGCTATTTTGCATATTCCATATACAAGGAAAAGTTAAAGGGTTAACCGACGGCACATATTCTGCAATGAATTATTTTCTACAATATGCTCATCAAAAACATTCATTTCCAATTTACAAATTAACGTCGGTCTTCAGAGATCATCCATTATATTTGGTAAGTCTATTCATTAAACTATCGTTCAATGCCAATTTTATAAAAAGACCTTTTCGTTTTTGTCCTTTAAGTCGAGAACGTCTCCGATTTTCGATACCATTTTGGATTAGAAATTGAAACCGCTATAATTTCGTTAAGCTCAATCTCTCTCATAATATTTCGTATATATTATATCATATGTTGAAAGAGTATAACATTATCCAACAATTTACATTTTCTATCTTAAGCAATATTATTTTCAAAGATATTATTTTGCCAAAATTGAGAAAAATGTCAATATACGTCACAACATTATTTAAAATAAAATCATTTTCGCATCAAAATGCGAACTTAGCGAAATTGTATCGGTTTCAAACCACAATCTAGATTGTTCGCTTCGTAGATCATTCACGAATGATCCAGAAATAGTCCAAGATCGTGAAAAAAAACGCGTCACATAAAAAGATGATAACAGCCCCGAGAACACCCAATGAGGGATTTGTGGAATTTGTACTCTTCGAATGTATGTGTATGTATTAGAGTGTCCCCTATTTGTACAATTTTTTTTCAGTTATTCTATTGCACATTCGGCAGCCTATTATTTCTTTTATAACACAAACCAATTTTTTAGACAAATCTCTTAGATTTTGAAATTTCTCCTTCTTGACTTTTATAGCCTATTCATAATTTTTATTTCATCAATTTTCATTTTTTAATTTGTTTTGCAATTTTTTCTTAAATTATCTTCTTTTTGCTCATAAATCTTTATTTTTCTATTCTTCTTTATTTTTCTCTTCATAGTAAGTAAGAAAATCCGTTATAAACAAATTTTCTGGACAAGAAAAATCACTCAAGACTTTTTATCTATTTCTAGATTTATAAATAAGGGACACTCTATATTTATGTGTATATATATATATATATATATTTATAATAAAACGTCACTTATGCCGTATTATAATTATCAGTTTACTTTTTTTGCTTTTTATACTTTGTTTTTTATACTTTGCTTGCTCGCTTAATTACAGAATAATAATCACTTAACTATATATGTGTACATATGCATGTGTATATCTGTTCGTTTGTATCTGTGTGAGTTTGCGTTGTTAAATCGTCTATTAATTAATCGAAATTCATTATTCATCGCGAAATTAGCCGTTTGCCTATCTTTGTCCGTCTTCTTCATTCTCTAAATGTTCTCCCTTCTCACATATTCCTCTACTTTACGCGGTGTCGAGTTTTATGAAGATTTATTTCCTTTTGCAAATATGACGACGGCGCGGGGTTTGTTTATTTGGTAAGTTTATTTAATAAGCTTATTTGTTTGTTTATTGTTTGTATGATTATTTAAATAACATTCGATGGAAGTAATCCGTGATTTAATATCGGAAATGATTTCATATATTATCGAAATAATTTATATAATCTTTTTAAGTAATTCTAATTTTTATACATAATTTTATACTCTACAAAAATAATTTCATATTTTATAATCTTAACGTATTATAGTTAATTCCGAATATTGCATATAATCTTTAAGTTTCGAATTAAATAAACAATTTTATAAATAAATTTGTGAAATATATTTATTATAATTTATTTGATATATTACAAATTACCTTAATAATTTCGTCATTTTAAACTAGGCAGATTCCTCCAGATAAATACTTCCAAATTTGTTGATTAATTTTGTAATAACTTTTTATAAAATGAATTTTTTTGGTTAGTTTTTGATAAAACTATAAATTTGTCTTAAAAATTACTTCATAAAATTATTTTAAACGGATTAGATTATAATAATATTAGATTATAATAATGTTATCAATTTCTAAAAAGGATTTTGGTTTTAATTTCTGTTCTATACTATTTCTCAATTAAATTTATTTTGTAAAAATTAAAATAGGATTTTACTTTGAAAATTACGAAATTGATTGAAAAATTGGGAATTTCCGTAGTAAAACAATGTGAAATTAATTAATTAAAATTTTTTAAATAAATTTCTAAGAATAAATTTTTAGTTTTATCAATTAATGCAAAGTTAAACCAAAAAGACGCGCATTTCAGTAGTCGAGTCTCAAAATGGTCAATCAATGCTTCATTTATTCGTTTCAAGAATTCGGGATTAAGCCTGCAACTAAACAAAGAATTTAAACATAATTTTTGTTTAACATTATCATAGCTTCCATTTTTCATTTAGCTTTTTTTGCCCCCCTCTCTCTCTTTCTCTTACACACACACCCACTCTTACACGCACACACACTCTCTCTCTCTTTCTTTTTCTCTTTCCTCTTTCTTGCATATCTCTACGCTGACTTAATAAATCTGTTCGTTCTTAAAAATATATACAATGCTGCTATGATTTCGTCAATGCTCGATAATTTACAATAATCTTCTTTATTTTTCACATTCTTCTAATTGTTCTTGTTTTCTTCTTTTTTCTTCATTTCCTTTTTGCCTTCTTCTTGTCTTCCATGCTTCTATTCCTTTTTTCATTGAGATCAATTTTCTGAAAGTGGCTGGATTTCTTCTTCGTCAAATCTTTTAATTTTTTTAATTTCTTCTTTCTTCATTTCTTCGTAACTCTCTTGTTTTGCTTAATGCATTTGCCTTCTTGTCCAGGTTAATTTTCTTCTTTTATTCTATATCTCTCATCTTTCTCTTCTCCTAGACAGTTGTTTTTCTTCTTTATCTTTATCTTTGAATATATAATATTTTACTGCAAAATTTCGGAAAATGTGAAATCTTCCTATTTGTATTTACAACTTTTGGAAAGTAGCTGACTTTTATCTTATTGGTTTCTCCAACGATCAACATTTCCTAATGTTGTTTTCTTTAGGTGTAAAACATTGGTGATGTAAAGTTTGTATTTTATATATCCTTTCTTTTTTCGACCTGTCCCCAAGTTGTTCTTCGTTTTTATTTGACGCACTTAGGATGGACCGTTTCTTTCGTCTTTAATTTCCTTTTTAATATTTCGATTTTCTTTCTTCTTTTCGGATTCTTTAATCAGTATCTTTTTTCGGGTCAATTGTCCTCTTCTTCGCAATATTCAACGAAAGTGTTGAAGACTACTTTTTTTTGTTGTATCAAAGATAACTTCATTTCTTCTATTTTCTTCTTCTTTGCGCTACGATGATGTTCTTTGAGCCTTGACAATTCTATCCAAATTTCTTGTACCCTCCATTCTGATTTTTGAAATCTACTCCGTTCTTTAAAGATCTTCGCAAAGTCGAGTGACATCTAAAGGACTTCTTCTTCTTTAACATTGCTTTGCCAGTCAGGCCATTTTGGAAGGACAAAGTTGCATTGAGTACGAATTTAAATGTGCATTTTATGTGTATATATGTAATGTGTGTATGAGTCGATATCTCGCGCGCCGTCAATTTTCGTACGCCCCGATGGATCTTCTTCCTTTCGCTCTATCTCCCTTCTCCTATCCTTCTCTCTTTTCCTTCTTCAACCGCTTCTTTCGCCGCCATCGTACCGCCTCTTTGTCTGCAAATAGCGCAGAGGAAGCAATGTGAGAATTTATTTGCCCAACATCCACCACCCTTGTCCTCCTCTCCCCTCTTGTCATCCACTCCTATCTTCCGCTTTTTATCCATTTGGTGATTTACGTCCTACACTCGTAACGGATTTCCCGTACTTAGCATACGGTGTTTTATATACATCATAGAACAATTATAGCTAACTGTCTGTTTTAGTATAGTTCGGCAATTAAGTTTGTAAGCAAAATTTATTTTAATTCAAACACTCGACTCGTTTATCTAAATTGATGTTATCCCCCTTAAGATTTTTCTGCGTTTGTATTTCAAATAGCGAACTCGGTTACCCGTACTATTTCGCACTAGTGCGCTCTAAGCCACCAGCCTAGGATTTACGTGACAGGACGCAAGTGACCGAATTCACTGCAAATTAATTGATCTGTATACGCACCTAAAGATTGTCCATCATCTCGGAAAGAGTCAGTCTGGAGGTGGACATCGCGACACCGCTGTCGCTACTACTCTGTACGCTACTATGATCATCGGTGTCCGATTGGTTGCTCGTGTAACCAATCACGTCCACTTCATCTGCAACAGAAAGAGCGGATTCCGCATTGTTATAATCTGGAAGAGAGGACAATAACAAAATAATCCTTCGTTTACGCATCGAAGGCAACAAACAAAAACGAATAAGTTACTTGTACTACCGCATCGAAAATCGATTTTATCTCCGACCACAGAGATTAATTTTTTGGCTTATGTTGATTCATACGCAATAGACGAGACGGCTAGGAAAAATTAGTGGAAATTTATGCATCGGTGCTACTATTATAGCGCGCAGCTGGTTATTCGTCTAGCAAATTCCAAGAGCCAGCTTAACATTTATTACGCAAGATTAATTAATGGCAGTGAGAAGATCGTCTTTCGCGGGAGAAGTCCCACCCTCTCTCTGCCTTTCCGGTTAAATTCTGCACGGCATTTCCACCGCATTCGTTATCCAAATCATAAATCCGACGAAGTCGGTTCGTTTTCGAACGACTTGCCAGATTTTCGGAGTCATTCCCCCCACGAATTTATACAAAGAAGTATCTAAAGAATCCGCGGGTCAAAGAAAATACGATTGATCAGATAAAACCTGCATAAGTTGTCGGCCATTCTAAGTTAAACTTATTGATCTGTTGGTTGTAGACTTAGTAACATGACAATCTTTAGTGGCACGTTGAAAGCTTGTACGAACGAGTCATTCCGTATAAAGCATTTTAAATAGTATCGTCTTCCCCATATCGAAAGCACTCCCTTTCATGACGTAAGAAGACGCAACGATGCATCAACTGCACGCACGTCTGGCCAATACTTGCGGGAGATGAGTGCCGGCAAGGACGCGCCGTTATTATGACGTCATACTGTCAGACGAAGAGATGGGCAACAACGGGCGAAGGAAGGAGTAAGGGAAGGGAGCGAGGGCAAACGAAGAACACGATAGATAGAGAGACTGCGGGGTGTACAGTAGCCATGACACCCGCTGGAAGGCACGGCTCGAAGAAGACGAGGGGGTGTCGACCACACTTGCTAGCTATCCTCCCCCTCGCCACCCGCGGCGCTCTGAGCCGGGGGTATTTTTCCATAATCAATAACATGCCTCTATTCTCGTCACACTAAGCGAACCAGATCTGCCCTCGTCACCACCCGCCTCTCCCTTTCTCACCCCTCTACCTTTGCGTCCTCGACATCGCTAACCTGTCCAGGTGACAGTGGCGCTCAAAACAAAAGCGGGAAGTATACAGTCCACGATCGGAGTAATAAACAAGTAAAACCACGTTCAGATTCAAGGATAAAATATCGAGTAAATTTTTTAATACAGAATACAGCACGTGGAATAATATGCCACATCAAAATTTCAAACGTGATACGAATTTAGTATTTGGACGCATGGAATAAGAAAAAGTATGAAATACATATTAGAACAAATTGTTTTTTGATCGGCCGCGGATATTGATTGCTGGAAATGAACGGTGAGCGCGAAGTGGTGCGATTTGAGAAGCACTGATTAAAGCGGCGGTTTTAAGGGTGGCACGAGTGGCGAGCAAAAGAGTTCATTAAAACCAGCGTTGTGCGCACCCCTGGCATCGCCGAATTCGTCACCCCCTACGTCCCACTACGATGTGCGACGTAAAAAACACGCGAGATTCAATGCTTTCGACCATTTCTCCCTGCATGTGAGGATGAATTTCAATATTTCGAGTGAGGCAAGTAAAAATAAGTCGCACGTCATGTTTTCCTTCTAGTTAATCATTTCTCGTTATCACACGGTAACAACAAACGGCACGGTGCAGCCCTGTTGCGTGTCCACGCGTTTATCAGAAAAAAATGGAGAAGAAGAAGAAGGGCGGGGAGAGAGGAAGGTGGCAGTTGACGGCAGATAACTATAATATCCGTCACGACCGCGATAATTAACTTTTAGTTCGCTCGAACAAAGTTGAGTTTCGTGAAGATGCGGACATTTTGCATGGATCATTAGACGCCACAAATACCAATTCCAAATCAAACGGATTCAAATTTATTCTCTATCAATTTTGAATTACGTTACAGCATTAGGATGACGTCTTGTTATAAAAGATAGAGCGTGACAAGTAAACCGCCACAAACTATATATACAGGGTGTTGAAAAAAAAAAGGTAAAATATTTTAAGGGGATTTAGTATGCCCAAAAACAAGTCGAAAAGTCTTAATAAACATGGCTCCGCAAATGAGCCGTTTTTGAGATATTTTTATTTTTTGTTTTTGATATTTTTATTTTTATTCTTTTTATATTTTTACTTTTTATTATTTTTATAATTTTTATTTTATGCTTTAAATTTTTATTTTTATTATAATTTCTTTTTTGCGGAGATGCAGGATCTGCATAAACATGGGAGGAGGTCATTTTGAGCATCTTCTCTAATAAAATAAGGTAAAACACCAGCTGTTATTTTTTGCATAAATTATAATAAAAATTAAAATTAAAATTAAACAAAATAAAAATTATAAAAATAATAAAATATAAAAATAAAAATATCAAAAACAAAAAATTAAAATATCTCAAAAACGGCTCATTTGCGGACCCATGTTTATTAAGACTTTTCGACTTGTTTTTGGGCATACTAAATCTCCTTAAAATATTTTACCCTTTTTTTCAACACCCTGTATACCTCTCTCTTAGTAAATAAATTGCCAACTTCCGGCATGGCGGATGGATTATCTGAATCTATTTATACATGTTGTCGATCCCGATTAAATCTTAGTCGCGTCCCAACCTATTTGTGATAAGTTCGTCGTAGCGATGCGCGTGTGGTATAGTCACCGGTCAGTATTTCTTCAGTCACGTGATGTGCGTGAAAGATATACAATCGCCGCGCGCAGCACGAAGCTATACGGAAACATTCGAAAAATTTCGGACCCGAGAAAATTTCGCGGTCAATATTTCTACGCTTGCAACTTACCGACGATCTATCGACGATCTATCGACGATCGGCCGCGAATATGCGCAAATAGTTGACAAATAGTTTTATAATTTTATCACTTTCGTTCCTCCTTCTTTTTCCGCCATTTTTAAATATATCAAATGAAAATTCGAGTGGGTGTAAGAATCATTCAAAAAATAAATAAATAATTCAGATGGATTATTCTCTTTCGCTAAACATTCATCGCATCTTTCTCTTGTTTAAAATCTTAAATAAAAAAACTTTCCATTTATTATATCTATCAGATACTAAAATTTTTATTTTGAGCTGAATTATTCAACTGTATGTTCCAGCCTTAGGTAACTTCATCACGTAACGTCAGGATGGCCGAGCGGTCTAAGGCGCTGCGTTCAGGTCGCAGTCCACTTCTGTGGGCGTGGGTTCGAATCCCACTTCTGACAACTATTCTTTTTTTTCCCGAAAAAGTTAAATAAATCATAAATTTTATTTCTAGACACAGTGTCATTTTCCTTGCGGTTTTTTCAAATCAGCGGACAAATTGCCCATAAAAGGTACCTTGCTCGACATCAAAGTCTAAAAAATACAGCAGAAAAGAAAAGAAAAAAATATTGATTTTGCAAAATCTTCTAGGAATTATCTTAATTACCAATCTTTCTGAAGTCTGAAGTTAACGTTCTAAAATGAAATTTTTATAAAATTCATACATTTGATTGCGCAATTTAATACGTCATCAATAATTAACTTAAACTATCAATAATTAAAATATTATAATATTATTTTTTAATTGTTAAAAGAAGGTTTGGTTGATTAATTACATGCATATTTATTAATATACAATCTACTTAGATCTGTAATTGCGCCATACTGCATTTTATATTTGCTTTATTTTGTTCGAGAGAAATTGTGGGACAAGTATGGAAGGGGTCTGAAGGATCACTTCGGACTGAAGAGAGTCTGTACACCGGCTATGTTAGAAATAATTATCTCTCGAGAGCGTCAGGCATGTTTGACTTGTCAAAGAGTCTTTCTCCCCTTTCCCATTTCTTGCCCTTTGTTTAGAAACACTTCTCGTCTCTGTTTCATGTTGAATTCCGCTATATGGATCATAATTCTTTCTCTTTTTCTTATTCCTTTTCTCTCAATTCTGTATCTTTTTAATCGGTTCTCTCGAACCTGCCTTAACCGATCACTCTTTTTATATTCTTAGTGCTTTTAACCTACATTTAAAGGATTGCGGAAAATTAATAAATAATCGATACCCAAATTTCGGGGAAGAACAAATATTAAGCTTTCAATATGTCTTGTGTGACTAATATGCAACTAAGATATTTAGCCATAGCACCTCGTGTAGACGACAAGGATCCGTTACTAATAGCTGGGATTGCAAATCTTAAAGAGGAATCTTATCACGTTTGGCAATTTAGCTGAGCGCAACAATCTTACGGCATTAAGTTGAAGGAAATCGTCCTGAAATAATTCCGCGGGTATATGTATATGTGTATTTATGTGTGTGTTATGTGGAAGAGAGTGCCTTATCCTGATTGCCACAACGCAAAACATATATTTTATTTGAGTCCATAAATGTAAAGCCGGATTCACCAGACTGAACATATCTCGTAATGGAGACGTGATTACTCTGCAATGAATAGTGATACCGTATTCACATCTAAACGTATATGATATCACATCGAGAATATTAATATAAGAATTATTAATATAAGAAGCATACAGAAAAATAATTATAAAAAAAGTAATAAAATGTATTTCTTGACCAGATTAATAATTTTTCATGTATTTAATATTCGAGATAATTAGCGGTGGCTATAAATTTCGCTATTCCGAGGCAGAAAGCGCGGCAAATTCGGGGTGGCTTTCGAAAAATCGCCAGCGTGGCACACGTGACTTATGATAAGTGCTTCGCCGGAGATATTCCCGCGGGATCATCAATTTCAACGTCCAACCTCCCCCCCCTTCCCCCGCGCGCACACCCCCGACGTTTTCCGATTTCCTTCGCCTTCCGCTAGCTCGACCTCTTTTTTACTCCAGGAACTCCTTTGGAAAACTCATCCACCCCCGCAAGCTGCAATATTTCATGCGGTGGCGAATGCATTTTTGCGATGCACGTCGCCATGGTGGTGACCCAACACAAGCAAAATCTAAATTTCGAAAACTTTATCTAGAAATACGATATAATCCCAAATTGTTAGATAATAAAAAATTACATTAACAGTTAAGATATACCGTGTTATCTTCCTATCTGTGTAATTCGTACTGAAAATAAAAAAGATTATAAAAATTATGCCGAGAAAGATCCAGAAATAGAAGAATATACGAATACTTTGTACGACAATTTCTTTGTCGGCACATCATATTCGATCAATTTTCTAAAATAAATTAAAAAGTCACACAATTAAAAAACAATCAGTATAGGTACTATTGTGTGCCACAATATAATATACGGCTATTACACAATCTTTATTTGTGTGTGTATACGTGTGTATTATGTGCATGTCTGTACGCCGTGTTTAAATAATGACGCTTCGGGAAATTAAATAGATTCACCCGTTCGACTTTACGACGTAGATAGAGTAACTCGCGTGGCTTCTATCGTGCTGCTATCCGACTTAATTCCGACTCGTGAGGATTAAGATTTAATCGACGGAATCAAGCTAGTCAGGAAAGAAGATAGCGCTACTGGCGAAAATCCTCTTTATACTTTGAAGATTTTGCGTAAAACGCAGTGAACTACACGAAGATTTTTAAAGAATTTAAAAATGGAATTATGCCATAAATTATTGCTAATCGTTACGCTCGAGATTGCAGTTGATTTTAAAGATCATGATTATTAGATTGTTGCATACAAAGTGTTGTATAAAATTTTATTTTCATGAAATACTTTTGTAAAAAAGAACGTCTTCTGGTAATCAAAAGTAATATATAAAAATCGTAAAATATAATATTTTAATAAATATTTTCTTATAGATATTTTTATAAATTTTATTTCTACGGACGGTCACTCCACGACTTTGTTATAACGTTACGAAGTAATTCGTTGTTTCCGACTAATTCAATCAATAGGGCATGAGCATCTCTTTGTTGAAATTCGTTAATAAAACATGGAATAATTTATGCATCGCGTATTGTGAAAGAAACACTTATAACTATTGGGACAGCAAGGCAGAGAAGATTGCGAGGAGATGTAAAGGCGTTCCATCGGAAGGAACGCACCCTCAACTTAACATCTAATGACAATCTCGTACTCACCGGACTCCGAGATGGATGGGCTACCCGCAGACCTGTCCGAGTTACTGGAGCTTCCGGTCGAGCTGGTGGACGCTGTGCCGAGGGAGCACTCGGAAATGCTGCGCCGCTTGGACAGCATCGCCGCGGAGGCGGCAGCGGCGACGGAGCCGGTCGGCGCGCTCGTGCTGAGCCCGTGGAGGCCGTGAAGCGCATGAAGGCCGTGGAGGCCGGTCTGGTTCGTCAGCTGTTCGAGCCGCCGTCTCAGGAACCTGTGCTCGCGCGACAGCTGCTCCTTGTGTATGGCGTGCTTACGCTCGCGGTCCTCCAAATTCTGTAACCCAGACGACATCACATTTATAGTACAGTGATAATATATTTTATGATATAATACAGTATAAAACTAGATAGTATATAGTATAGTAAATATAACGCAGTACAATATATATAAAATAAATACAATATATATAAAATATTAATTAATAATATATATATATATATATAATATTATATTAATATATTCCATTATATACAGTATTACTATATCATAGTAATACTATAATATATTACTATATTATAGTAATACTATAATATATTGCTATATTATAGTAATACTATAATCCATTGTTTGTACCATTATTTTTACTAGTACAATAATTACTATGTTATAGTAATACTATAATATAATATTACTGTAATATAGTAATACTATATTATATATTATGCGTATAGTATATATATTATATATATAATATTATTATATTATAGTAATACTATTAATAGTATTACTATATTAATAGTATTACTATATTAATAGTATTACTATATTATAGTAATACTATTATATATAGTATTACTATATTTGTATATAGTATATATACTAATATATTATTAATATAATGTAAGACACTGTATGCTCTAATAATACATTCTATTACAATTATAATTATATAATAATAGTTATCATACTATACTAGTAAGTATAATAGTACAAATAATGGACTTTTGTATCACAAACAGATACAACAGAAAATGCTGGTCGCAGTTATTTATATTCTTTGATGGTTTATCGATTTGCTGTTGGTATATCGAGAAATGTGAATCTATTCGTTAAACATAAAAACGTTTTAGTTTAATTAATTATTTATCATCAAACATCTCTCCGTTTCACTTTGTTCTGACATGAGAGTTGCCAATAGGATCGACGTCGGCCGATAATCGGTTTCCTTTGTATTGTATACGGCATGCTATTTCGTAACGCAACAGCGAGCGCTTACCTAGAAGACCGCACCGACCAATTCCGGTGCAAATCACCGAACAGGAAATAATCGAATGTAACTAAATCTACGTATTCTACTGCGTAGTATGCGTAGATTTTTTTATGGCTCTGCGAATTTTTTATTAACAAAGTTCAAAATGGAAAATACTGAATATTTTAAATTTTAGATTGGCACTTTTTTAAAATTTCAATTTTTTGATTTTATTTTAGAATTTAAAAATTTTAGATTTTAGCATTTTTGAATTTTAAATCTGAAGTCTCTCGAGATTTGAGCATGTTAACCTGAAATTTTATTGAAATAAACATTGGTCATTTTCAAAAAAGAATTTTTAACGTGAAGACAAAAATATTGGCAGATTGCGCGACTACTAGCTATGTTCCCGTAGTGAAAATTTTGGGGTGGTGAGATAGCGAAGAATCAACGGTGCTTTAGATATAGGGTGGATGGCACTACAGTGGAAGTAGCTTGACGACGGAATCACCTGATCATAGATTAGGGCTCTACACGGTAGGCAATGTGTCTGCGTGTGCGTGTTTATGGCAGTGCGGCTGACATCACGCTCGTAGGAAATTTCCTGGTTTCGTGCTTTCCATTTTACTCGATATGAATTTACAACGGAGATAAAACGAGGCTAAGAAAAGCGTCAGGCGGAGCATACCCCGCTGTAAACTCAATCGACCAACCTCAGAAGTGAGACTGTTTATCGTTTACGTTGTACCGGTCGATGCTGGTTGCAATATAATCGACATCAAAATTATTACGATGTTTTGTGTTATGTATCTTCTTTTAATGTTAATAGAAAAACATATTCAATCCCAACATAAAATTGTTTAACATAAAACAATTTTTATACACACATAGATAAAAAAATACCATAGTGACATTAAAGAAGAATAATTTCGAAGTTTTGAAAAATATTATATCAAGAAAAATGTATGTCTGCAATAATATCATTTTATAATAATAACGTTGCCAATCGAGTTCTGTCGGCTTAATATTGTTCCCAACTATTTTTTCGTATCCCACGAAAATTGAAAAAATACTTATTTTAAATATTTACGTTTAATAAAGTAAAGTTGTAGTATTAAGCGTAAAAATAAAAAAATTGCTGAAACATCCCATACCTTTGGTCATAAATAAAAAAATTTGAAGTCAGTCGTCTCATTTTTTATATCTGTCTATTATTATATATACATAGCCAAATGTAGGGGGATAGGGCGAGAAGGAAAAGCGTAGAATAATTAGCGACGGAAACGTCTACCGAAGTGTGAAAAGAATCACGAAAGCCAGGCGAAACAGAAAGGAAGAAGTTCAAAGGCGGACAAATGAAGACTTACACGCCGCCAACCTCGCAAAATACGAATCTCTTCAACCCCCCACCTCTGCCTCATCCCTTCCTCCACGTCTTACTTCCTCGCGGGGGTGTAAACCGCCACTATAGAAACGACACTTTCATGTCTCTCAGTTCCTCTTACCGCTGCCTTCTTAACTTCCATCTATCCTCTTTTCAACCCGATCTCTTTATTCCTTTATCGTCCTTGCCTTTCACTTTACGGAATTTCCTGACTCCGCCATAATTAATCAACCCTACTATCGTTGTCGAATCAATCGGGAAGTTGTATATGAAAATTAAATACCAAAAGAAGTTTCAGTTTGAAAACGACTTTTATAAAATAAATGTGACGATCAAACGTTTTATGTATCGCGTTAAATTCGCTGTTTTACAACGCCTCATCATTTCCCAGATATTGGTGCGATCTTTATTGCGCTTGCAGATGCTCTCTTAAATTACGCGTAACAGCTTTCCTCCTCAAATGGCAGACGGACGAACATTTTTCTCCTACCTAACGCAGGCACATAATATACACAGGTGCCCGCAGGTCAGATTGATGTACACGCTGAGTCTCCCACGCGGACTATGCATACACGAATGAACGGTGGATACGCACTGCTGCTTGCTATTCTACAGGGTGCCCCAAATACAAACGTTTGGAACAGATGATGAAGGAATTATGTCGATAAAACGAGCATCTCAACCTCGAAGATACTTATGATTTTTTTTATACTTTTGGATAATCTTTGGATATTTCTTTCTCATATTCTCAGCCTAATCTGTTTTGTTATATTTTTATTAGACTTATCGTGTTATTATCGTAAATTTAATTTAATAATTCTCATATTTATTTGTTGTCAAGATTCTTTTTGAGCCTCTTTAAAAGAACTTTAGAAACAGAAAAAACTCTAGACATTGTTTGTTATACCAAGAAAAAAAATTTGAAGAGAAGAGAAAGGAGAAAGGAGGCAAAACAAATCAGGTAAATAGCGAGGAAGTCTCAGTTTAAGTACACCTCGAGAATGCATATCGGGGACACAGAGAATGGTGAATATTTTAAGTACTTTTTACGAGGACAATTTGCTGATGAAAACAAAGAATACGCGCCTTCGTCACCTGTTCGAATCTCCGCGCTACTATCCGCGTCACCCTGTAGACAGCGTGGAAAACTCTGACACACACACACACGCGCCCGCTTGCTCGGTACGCACGCCATTGTCCCTGGCAGTCTGTAATTTACTAACTACGCATCTATTGTGCATCGCCACTCTGTTTGCTGCAACACCTTGCTCTGCCTTTCTCTACACCGCGTAGCCCTTCCTCCGCCCATTTGTCCCTTCTGAACCTATTCCTACCGGGAAACAATGTTCCTAATGCGCTTCCTGCTTATATCTCAAATCCCGGGCTCTCTCTCTTTCTCTCTCTCTTCGTTTTTATTTCTTCGAAATAGTAATTTTTTTCGCGAAGAACATTATCGTATGACAAACTTTCAGCCTAGATGATTACACTGCCCGACACGAATTTTGGACCATAAATCAGACAAGGTGATTCCTGACTTTTTGTCGCTGAAAATGAATCCGCAAATTAAATTGCTCTATCACGTCATGTTTTTGAGAAAATTGTAGTTAAAAGTGCCACAAATTTTTGGGTACTTTTGAGCTAAAATAGCTAAAAAAATTTAACGTGATAGGGCAGTTTCATTAACGGATTCGTTATCGGGGACAAAAAATGTATAAAAGTCAACTATTGTGTTGGCTAATTTATGCAAAAAGTTACAGTTATAGATAAATTAAAAGAAAGAAACTTAAATTCGAAAGGAGCATAAATAACCTTTTGAGGACGATCCGCTTATGCTTTAAATAATCACCTGCACATAACGGTTTCTGGGATTTCTCGCCGATTATAAATTCGAGGTCAAAATTGTCAAATATAATTTATTTAAACAATGTATAAAAATTTTGATTTGAATCAAAACTAATAGCATTATTGGATTCTATAAAAAATATATATAAGTAATACATTGTATTATTTTTCCGCCATACCATTTGTTGTAAAAAAAACATGAAATTTTTAAAAATGCAATATGGGCAGAAGCGGATAGTGCAAATAAAAATAGTTTGCAATGTTTAAGCTCCTTTCTTTTAATTTATCTATAACTGTAACTTTTTGTATAAATCAATCAACACAATAGTTTGTACAAATAGGTTGTTTTTAGTAACTTTTATAGATTTTTTGTCGCTGGAAACAAATCCACTAATGAAATTGCCCTATTACGTCGCATTTTTGAGCTGTTTTAGCACAAAAATACCCAAAAATGCCATTTTTAGTACGTTTAAGTATAATTTTCTCAAAAACCTGACGTAATAGAGTAATTTCATTTGTGGATTTGTTTCCAACGACGAAAAATTTATAAGAATCACCTTGTTTGATTCGTGGTCTAAAAAAAAAAGTTTAAATTTATCAGACAGTGTTATTAGTTGCCAAAAAAAGAGAAAAGGATAACTCGTCTCCTTTATGAATTTTCTCGTTTTTTACAATGTCTACTCGCCTTCGATTTTTTATCAATTGCACTGATCCACTCACCTTGATAAAACGCTTAGCCTTGGTCAAAAGGCCCAACGTGGTGTGCCTCGAGGTTTCAGGCCCAAGTGGCACTAGCAGCTTCAACTTCTCGAGACAAGTCCTAAGGTGGGCTCTCCTGCAATAAAAAAAGAAGCGCTATTGTAATCAACTGTAACATCTCTTATCTTCTTGCGTATTACTAGTAAATTACTCTTATTAACATTGACGCTAAGATTGAATTGCACTTTCCATCCTGTCATTCTTACAGCCAATTATCAAGATATAAACCGTAAGAATTCTTATCTTAAGACAATGTCTTAATTATCGCGGAAAAGTGGCCCGAAAAGACGTCTATTTTCGGTACCACGCACAGACGCGTGGATGCGTGCATACCGCATGTGCCGAACACGTGCCATTAGCGGCATTTAATTATAAAAGTTTACGACCGCTATAAAGCTTATATAGTCATCCATGGAGAATAGAGACCGCGACGACGATAATGGAAGAACGAGAACCGCGGAAATTTCGAATTAAGGTGGATTCCCACAAAAACGAAATATCAAAACAAGAAAAACAGATAAAAGGAAACTTAGAAAATAACGAAAAAAGAGATTTATCGCTTTCAAAAGTAGATTGTTGAATTTTAATCTTTTTTTTACCATTGGACATCTCGTCGGAGAAAATTTTTTCTTGTGATATGTGTGAACAGAGCTTAACTAAACTCATCCAGAAACAGGATGACGCGTTTGCACGTACATTTTACGAGAAACAATAAGCCCGCTCTGGCTTAATGACGTCATCAAACGGTATTATGCCCCGCGAGCTGCGGAGTGGACATGTTTCAGCCGTAAATAGACGCGTTTCTGTCTACATGCCCTTACGTCTATATCTCCGTCTAGGCATATGTGTACTCGACATATATACAGAGTAATATCTGTAACGGTGATTGTGTTTTCACGATCTTCTTTAGGATATAATTTTCCAATTATTATTTTATATCCCGATTGACAAAAATATTAAAAACAATCGCCATTTAACACTTTTAAATCAACGAAATTTACATTTACAGAAAAAATATCTTGATACAAAAAAATTTTATTTAACACAAAAAAATTATTTATTCGGTGGGTTCCAATAGCTCATTTATTGTATTCAAATCTTAAGATTTCTTGATTGAAATTTTTATAATATTTGTTTTTATATTTTTTAATCAAATATTTCTTTTTGTTTCGTTCTAAAAAATACTTACCTACTGTTAGATAATTTTTATATATATTCAAGATAATCAGATTTTTGAACATTAGAAAACAATTTAGCTAAGTTTAATAATATTATTAGGTTATTTATAAAATATTTATTTAAATGTAAAAAATGTAAAAGTACCTAATAATATACTTAAGGTAACTTGTGTATTTACTCTTGTCACTAAATATTTTTATTTAAATAAAACAAACAAATACTTGTATCAAAAGATATGGTTTTAAGAAAATGTTTTCTTTTCAAAAAATTTTTCTCTCAGTGTAGTAATTAAAATAAAAATTTAAAATAAACAAATCCTAAAAAATATTGTTTTACCTTGCACTTTATTGAAAGAGCCTAAAAGTTACAAGGAATAAGCTTACTGAATTAAAATGTCGCGAAAGAGTACCTCCCTGCACAAATCGTTCTCCAAGAGCATGGTTCCTGCCGTTCTCGATCGGCAGCAACATTTTTACCATAACGGGAGAAGGGCAACGAAGGAGAGAAGTAGAGAAGCGATCCTTCAATCAATGGCAGCGTGTGACAGCGGCATTATGAAATTCCTTTACCGTTGGGGGTTACCCTGATGAATAAATACTTCGCGCGGAATTTCCGCGCGTCGGAGTCGTTGAGGGTAGTTCGGCAAAGACGCGGTTACGGCAGACTCCGCGGATCGGGGGTACGTACGCGGGAGATTGCCCTCAAAGGGAGAATGCCTTGGGACGCAACGAGCGGCAACAGTCGAATATTAGTCGATAATTCGCTGAGCGGAAAGCGAGCCGGGGAATGCGCAAGCAATCCGTCCCTCTGTCCGCTTCATTTTCTATTCCACGCTTTCGAGACATACTTTCTTGATTTAATAAAGAGGATTTCAGGGTACACCGAAATTTAAGCAATTCCGATTTAGCCGCGAAATGGAACCGGCTGCGTTTGAGGCGACTTGTGTAAAGTGCGAACAACGTTGCGTAGCCAAGCCTGGCGGGAGCAATGGCCGGCCATGAGTTAGATCGCTTTAACAGCCGCCTGTAAACAGCCTCGTAACTTTACTTCTCCTCCCGCTCCGATATCTTTCACCCCTCCCCCTTTCTTCTGTCTATCCGTCCATCCCACTACATTGCTGCATCAACCCCCCCTCCCTCTTGTTGCATATTCGTCTCTCGACCTCTATCTCCTTTTATCCCTCTCCTTGCCTATATTCTTTCTCTCTCTTCCTCTCTTTTTCCTTTCCATTCTATTCTTATCTCTACATTGCTCTATTGCACAATTAATTATGAATGCTAAAATTTCCATATAATCGTGCTACTGTGTTGATACAAATTATATTGCATCTACACAATATCATTTATTATTAGACATTGAATCGTGAACGTATCTGTTATTTTAGAATCCTATGTAATTTGTTAATCTTTATTAATCTAGCGTTTTCACCGTCAAAAAACAAACATTGTTTTTTATTTATCGCATAATTATGTGCTCATTAATTTCTAATTCGCTAATCTAGCTCCCCTAATCGCATATTTATTGCTCCTACGCATTAGGCAATTAATATTGAAGCCTAAATTGAGGGTGACAACTTGTCACAACACTTGTACTTAAATATGTATTTATTTTAAACAGGAAAGAACAAAGAATGAAAAGGTATTTAATCAATCTGATTAGTTACTGCAAAGAGATATCGAAAATATTTAACGATTCTGAATATATTGAAACACTCAAAATTAATTACTCTCGAAATAGCAAACGCGAATTTATTGCTCGCATAATAAAATTAAAAAGCAACTAAAAACGTTCCAACACGCGAGCAAAGCTGTATAAGTAAATTATAAAAAAACAATTAATTGTGCTTCAGTCATTATCCATTACTTCAGGAGCGAATTAAAGTCAAATTTTCTTAATTCCAATTTCCGATAGACTTAACATCAATCGGTTAACTCCGATCGGTTTTTTATTAAATAACTATTGATCGACGTAATTTTCTCAACTTCTACTTTCTCTCACTTTCGGTAAAATTAGTATCCTTGATTAATCGGGCATTAAGTCCGAAGGGAGGGGTAACCATTCAGGAAGATCGAGCTTTCGTTTGAGGGGGGATTCGGGATAGTTTAGCAATTCATTAGGACGGACACTCGAGATTCGAGACTTAGGCGAACTTGGACTTCCTTCAACTGGCGTCCGCTCTATAGAGAGGTCGGACAGAGAACGAGAGAAATGGGAGGGAGAGAGAAAGAGAGAAAGAAAGAGAGAGAGAGAGAGAGAGGAGGGCGAAGGCATTACTGCAAAATACCGTTTGTAGACACAAGCGAAATGGGTCTGGCTTAATTAAACTGTATGCAGCTTGCCAAAACGGGATTCCATTTAAAGTTGAGCTTTGCCTCAGATTTCCACAAGCCCCTTTTCATAGAAAAGGTCTTTTCTCATCTCTCATGTTTGACCCTCAGTCAATCGCGCAGGATTATAATAACTCCAAACTCAACGTGAGGTAAATATGAATGATTTGTAATAAATTGATTATTTCCGAATTACCGCACTTTTGTGGTTCAATCTTTAATAAGTTATATAAAATTGCAATTATTTCGATCATTTTAATGCAGCATGAAAATTAAGCTTCGGGCTTAAATGAGCTAAGTAAAACAGATTATTATATGTGAAATTCAGTTCAATAATTTCAGTTTCAACGCACTATGGAGCGGACGTTGTCTGATAATCAGGTATTATGTATCATAAAGTGATATAAATCTTTTACAAAAATACGTTTCAACTTTTACGAAACATTTGCCATTTTTTAAATGAATTTGTGAAAACGTGAAGATTGTGAAATCTGAATGATAAATATTATACGAACTTTCAGTGTGAAAGTGTCAATATAAATTGTGTAGGACACCCGGTATAGTTAAATACGCGTTCACATGGGTATTCCGGCACGTGTAGATGCATACGGACAGCTGTGCAATGCTGGTTTCGCTTAATTAAGCTGTTTCTAGCTGTGTCGAAATCCTTAGTGAGCGACAAAGGCGAGTCCGCACGTGCCTTCATTAGGACCCCTCAATTCGGAGTAGCAAATCCTGAGACTAGCTCGATCGTGTGCCCAAGGGATTTAGAGATAAATGCGTGTCCTCCTCGATATTGGGAACGTGCTACTTTATCCGTTTCCTGTGCTTTTGTAAAAAAAAATCCGAGACTGAGAATTTGCGCGTGATTGTGTGTGAAGGACTCTGACCCCGCTATCTTGAGCAAACTCCACACTGGGCAGTATTACGTTTACGCAGCGAGGAAAAAGCGAAAATTGACAAAAAAAATAACGTGCACTCAAACAGAAGCGCTGGCCGATTGCCATCTTATTTTTAAAGTCGATGGCACAGGAGAACGTTATTCTCCTGCTTCCTCCCACGCTCGATGCACCCCCTTTCTCTCTGTATCCGCGGTTCCAGATCACATCTCCCCCGGCAACTTGATCTTGACCTTTCGAACCCGCACGTGATTGCGCCAGCTATTTCTCCTCGTATACCCCTTCTCTCCCTCACGCTTTCTTCCTCTTTCCCTTCTGTTTCTTTACGTCTGTTTGCCTCGCCGCTTTGTTTTATATCTTCTTCGTCTCTATGTGAAAAGTTACGTTACTCAAAATGCAACCAGAATTAATCTTCCGCCAGAATTATTTTGCTGGACCTAACGACATTTTTTATAGGATCCTATAAAATTTTCAATTCAATTTCTCATATATTACATATTCACGTTCCTTCTTCAAGCTTGCCGCTCCAGAAAACTCCGAATTGAGGAAAACCGAGCATTGGCTGACGAGTCGTTTCGCTTTTTCCGGGGGCGAGGGTAAAACTTCGTTGATCGTAAAATTTGGAGTCTCGCAGGAAGTTCCCTCTTCTCCCTTCGCCCTGGTACTATCTCAATAAAACTTTCATCGCGCTTTAAAGTCTCGTTTGGAATCCGTCGAAGGGACAGCGAACCGGAAAACTTCACGGCTATCTTTCCCAGCGACGTTGTATTCCAAATATAGCTCAACCCTTTGGCTTTCATAATATATTTCTTTCATTTCGAGCATCAAAGTGTGAGAAAGCGCGCAGTTAAAAAATCAATATAATATTTTAAAAAAGTAAGAATTAACCGCCACTTGGCGGTTCATAATGTGCGCCAAGTGTAATAAGAGTATGTGCGTAGCGAGAAGTGTCCGAATTTTGAAACGAACAACGCTCATCCGCTTTATTCACATTCGTTGCGCAGTCACACGGTTTCTCGCCAATGATAAAATCGCGCGGTTATCACCGCGATCCTTCATGACTTATTCAACGCATGACTCGAGCGTAAAGCTTTTCCCGTCTCCCACCCCGCCGATGTAACCATTCTCCGTATTTCCGTACCCTCGATCCAAGATCTTTCTCTTCTTAATACAGAATAGGCAGAAGTAGAAATACAAGTAATTTTTAGGATGTCTTCGTGTTAGATTCGTTCAGAAGTGAAAAAGAAAATTACACAATTTTAAAATAATTTCTATCAATCAAAGTTTAGGTTTAATATACCTTTGCTAATGTATAAAAAAATTTCTCTTTCTGAAATCTCTTTCTAAAACGCTCTCTAAAAAGATAAATTAAATTAATATTTAATTAAATATTTTATTTCAATATTTAAATTAAATTAAATATTTAATTCAACTCTAGAGCGTGTTTAAGTAAATTAAATATTTCAGGCAAAACTCGATAAAAGCGAGAATGATAACCTTTTTGAATCGGCATAATACAAAATATTATAAAATATTAACAATAAAGCATATAAACTTCAATGACAAAATCGTAATAAAAAGTATGACTTATGTCAAATGGCTATTCATATATTCTCTATGGACAATTTTCTCCTGGCTTGAGTCAGGTCAGGTAAGAGGGACAAGAGTGCACGACCATCACGATTTACGATTACGAGCCGCACGCCGCGATTAGAACGATTAGAACCTCGCCAACATTATCTGTCATTACAGACACAACGAGGCTACGTATATACCTTTCCGATTTCTCCCTTTATTCTTCCTATACCTCTAGATTCTCCATTTATTTCAAACGTATAAACACTAATGCCCAAAAGCAGACAAAAAGAACTATACAGGGTAATTCTAAATAAGTATGAAAAATTTTAGATGATTTTTTGTCAAAAATGAAGGGGGGTCTTTCATATAAACATATACTCCTATATCCCTTCTTGAGGAGTTACACTCTTCCAAAGGGAAAGGTGAAAATTAGTTTTCATTTTTTTTCAAATTTTAGATAAGTTAAAAAAATAAAATTTTTTTTTCACTAGTGGACATTTTCCACTAGTAAAAAGGATATTTAATAATATTTTTGTAATCCTCCCGTATCGTTATAAGGGGATGAAACTAGCAACTCCTATACAATTTTTTATTAGAACTTTTTAACGGGCCGAAATATGATCATCTAAAAATATGCTTTCGAAAGCTTGATTCCTTTAGAAACTTTTTTACTTCTTTTATCTTTTTCGTAAAATCAATAGTTTTCAAGAAAAAAAAACATTATGCACAACACGATGCTAAATAGAATAGGTTTCGAGTTACAAGAAGTTGAATTTTAGAATAAAAGAAGCAAACAAAATAAAATTATAGTAAATGTTGGAAAAAAATGAAACAAAAACACAAAATTATAATAAATTTTTTAATTTTTACCTCCCCTTTTGGAAGAATGTACTCCTCAGGGTTGCGTTCCAAATCTCTACTCTATCAACTCTGAGTAACTAAAAATCTATAGCATACGTAACGTAAACTATAGCTTTTTAATTACTCAGAGTTGATAGAGTACGGTTTTGGAACGCAGTCCAGGGAGGATATAGGAGTATATGTTTGTATGAAAGACCCCCCTTAATTTTCGACAAAGAATCATTTCCTAAAATTTTTCGCAGTTATTTAGAATCACCCTGTATAACATAAAAGCTAGAGACATTAGAAGCTGACTGCATTGTTGCGTCGTTGCTGCAACATTACTCGGCAAACAACGAGTTTGTCATATTTTTAATCATTCTCTCTCTCTCTCTCTCTCTCTCTCTCTCTCTCTCTCTCTCTCTCTCTCTCTCATTTTGCGGGTACGTGCTTCTGGATAAACACCCGTAACCTACGTTAACCTCTCACTATGCTCTTTTCTGGAACGATACAGTTACTCGCTAGAGCACGTCTGACCGTTAGCCAGACTCCGATACTCGCGTGTAGCCTGTCTATAAGGTCGAACCAGGTCAAATGCAACATTCGTTGCAGTTGAAAAACCACGACGATAAACGTTTCAACCGTTTCACCCCTTCCTCTCATCCCCCAATTCTGTTTCTGTTGTATAATTTCAGAGGTATTTTCATTCGCCGCACGAAAGCATCTTTGTGTTCCTAGGAATGACGTAATTATAGAAAAAAAGAAAAGAATTCTGTAAGACATCGCTCCGCGACGTTTCTGTTATTTCAGCTTTTAAAGCTTTTACGTATATCCATGGGCGCCCATGAGGAGGGGCAAGGAGAGGCATGCCTTCCCCCCTGGATTTTAATTTTTTCAATTTAGAATGATTTTATGATTAAAATTTGCCTTTTCTGAATAATTATTTTTCATTGTTTTATTTACATACCAAATAAAGTATCTTATTTCTTAAACCTTAGTCCTTCACAACCTGAACAAAAATAGTACCCCTAAGTATATTTACACTCTGCCTCTTGAAAAAAATTGTAAGGATGCCCATGCATATATCTGAGATGCTACAGATAGAACATCCGTCAACTTTCAAAAATTCCTTCGGTTTCAAAAATAATTTTAGCATTACGTAAGGCTAGATGATCGCATGATGCACAAATTGTCAATATTGCAGGACGAGACAGCAGGAGAGCGAATAATGTCGACGATGAGAACGCGACCCCGTCGTCGAATCGACACGCGGCTTAACCTTTGGGTTGTCGACGATTTCACAAAACCAAGGGGGTCCGTCTAACGAACACGAATGTGCGAGAGTACCGCTTTGGTTCACTTTCACCTGCGCGGGTTCGATGTACTCCACGACGCAATTGCAATGGCACGGTATACACATCACGTCTACGTCCAACGGAATAGAACTTGGAATCGTAGCATCGTCTCCGAAAAATTTCTTTCAAATATGTACAGATAGCGTTTCGAATAAATCAGATTACCGGCGAGGTAACGAAAAAAAAATGAGTAAGAGATACAAGATGTGATATATAATTGGTATATATAATTATATATATATATATATATATAATTATAAATAAAAATTATAAATTATAAAAATCGGTCACGTAGAATTTTTTGAAGAAAAATAATATTGATTCAAGTAGATTCTTGTATGTATACACGTGGAATGCGTCTTTACATTCGAAATCTTATCCTAGAAAACGGTACAAAATTTCAAGAAATGTATTTTATGATATTTAATTATTCTTTCACGAGAAATCATCCTGTACTGTGATTTATATATTTAACGTCCTATTAACGTATATATCTTTACGGTATCCCCTAAATTTGAATTTCAAATTAATATAGCTCGACTCAATAATATCTTGAGATAAAAATCTGCGTGTAATCGGATAGAATCGAGCCACAAATTAAATAAAGAATTGTTCGAGTAATACCGGATTCGATCTTAAAATTCGCATTGTTCAAACACTGGAAAATTCCGAATAAAGATTTGATGGACATCGTGAAAATCTGAGGACAGAAAGAAAGAAAAGTAAAAAGGGCATCGCGAAAGGTTACCGACGTGCGGCACGATCTCGCAGAAAGAAGAGAAAGAAGAAGAAAAGGAAAAAAGAAGTGGCGGAGGCCGACACTCCGCTCGGCTACCAGTTGGCACAATCTATTAAACGCGATCTTTGTGCTAGACACGACCTACACAACCGCCGGGAAGAAAAAAAGGAAGAGACCAATCGCCATCCCAAATGCCGAGAATCCACATCGGAACAAGGAAGAACGAAAGCAAATAAAAGGTTCGCGGACGTTGACCCTTTCCATAACGCAATAGCATTTGTAACTTCTCAGATTTCCATATTGGACTTCCGTCTTGAACAACTGAACTAAATTATCAGAAATTTCATAGTAGAGAAAAAATAGAAATTTAACGTTGTATTCGATTTCAAAATCGTGCAATTACTCAATGTTCTCTCTATATTTTCATAAATTTACTGCAATTTAAAAAAAGTCATGAATACACTTCATACACGGAGAAAATTTTATATTAAAAATTACTATGTATGACAGTAACCGTGGACTATTGCTGGAATTATAAAAATTTTTACTATGTTTTTCATTGTTTTACATAGTAAAAATTTTTATAATTCCAGCAATAGTCCATGGCTACTACTATACATAGTAATTTTTAATATAAAATTTTCTCCGTGTAAGAATTGAAATATACTTAAACGATACTTATCCCAAAGCAAAAATTTACAGAAAATTACCGTAATAAACTGTATGTGAATAAATTATATCTAGAAGGAAAATGAAAAGAACAATTGCAAAATACAAATTAAATATTATTTGAGAGAAAGTAATCCCTTAATTGTTGCAATCAGTGCAATTCTTGCAATATATTATAAAAATTTCTTAGAGAAGCTACTACAATTATTGACAAGAGATTGTTTCTTAAGGATGCGATTCACACTGGACCTGCCAACGTGTTTCCTTCCAATTTCCCCCGTATTTCTTCCATAAGAACCCCCTTTCTGAGGCGAATCCACGGACAAGTCGTGATCTCGACGTTCCTGCTGGCTTCGCAGGACTTGTCGTTAAGGAAGAGAGCAGGACAGCGGAAGAGGAAGGAAGGAGGAATCCCCAAAGTGCACCTCCCGCTCTAAATCCTGAGACTCCTGCCCCATAGAATTAGGTAGAGGTCCTTCAGCACGGAAGCTGGGTTTCCTTCCTGAAGGTCCAATCCCTTTCAGCGATAGGGGTATATCCCCGAGGACGACGTCGTTCGCATTGCGGTGAAGAAGGAGCGGGATGATAAGGAGAAGATGGGGGATAAGGGGAAAGGGGTCTTATCCAATAGCTGATCCCGAATGTCCCTAACGAGCACAATAGGTCAGGTATTGCGCAAGCTTTCGCTGACTCGACTCGCACCTTTCGAGCGCGATTCGTCCGCAATAAAAAGTGCGCGAGACGAGCCATGTGATCCGATCGCCCTGTTTGAAATATGACTATTTAGGTATCAGGTTGACCGGCGCATCTATAAAAAAAACTATTTCGTATCATATGACATTTCCCTCGAGGAAGAACTCAACATGCTGAAAGCACAAAATAGTGCAACGAAAATGAAACACCAGGCATAAAATAAAAAAACTGTTTTTTCATTGCGCGACCGTGCGTTATCTTTCCTTTTTAACGCATATGAGGAAGGGATGAATGCCAGACTCACATGACAAATATGATTTTTTGTTTTTTTTTCCTCGTTCAGAATAACTCAAATATGTTGGAAAAGTTCACGGGTTACCTCCTCGCGGGTCACCCAGTATGCACGACGAGCGAATGTTCGATTTCCCTTCATCGTGTCCTCACTTCCGGATGGAAATGGAAGCGAGGTCGATCGAATTGGTTCTCGTGCAGGGAATCAGTATGAGGAACTATTCCGGAATCGCACGGCTCGGACGACCTCTACCTTGAAATCACAATCAGAAGCGCGATTCGCTTATCGAATCTACCGCGTCTGATCGATGATAAGCGCTGAATTATATGATAATTGCGCCAGAACACTGTGATGACTGGTGGAAACGATATCTTATTTGTCATTTCTGTTTGCCGCAGATCCAATTGAGATAATAAAAGTACATTGTTTATATACGTTACCGTTTGTTTTGTGTTCAGCGATCCGGGAAGATAAAGCAGAAAATTGGCGTAAGATACAACAACACGCTGATAAACAGCGAGAAAATATAAATTACAGGATAATTATAAATATTTAACGGAAAATTATTTAAAGCTTGATGAACATGGATGAACGTAAGGTGTTACTAAAGTGTTACTAATATTTTGCGCATACAATAATTTAAATAATTTACAAGTCAAATTAGTATGGATATTAATTGCAAAATACAAAATGTGCTGAACAATTTGCAATTTTAACTTTAACGATCTTCCATTTGCAATCAATTTCCTTAAAGAACCGGTGCAAGAAAATTAGTTGGTTATCACAATTATATATGGCAACTATATGTAATTTTTAACATTACATACTTTTATACAACAAGCGTCAAATTCGTTTTCTATTAAAATCCATAAATTAACCAAATAGTATGTAGTATGATAAACAAAAAGGAGATAAAATTTTCTTCGCCAGTGAATAATAAACCACAGATGAGATTTATTTCGACACTACTGGCCGGTTTTATTAAAAATACGTCACAACGTTTCGACCATAGATTTTGGTCCTTATCAAGTGAATAAATTAAACGTACATGTATAGATCATACACTATAACATATCATGGAAATGACAATGTGCCAACAATGTATCAGTCCAAAGAAATATGTAATGTCATGTATAAACCAAATGTGTAGGAATTGCACGAAAAAATATAGTCATATTAAAAAGTTAAAATATAAAAATTTTTGTCACAGAGAGTAGGTCATAGCGCTATAACTTTAATTTATTCACTTGATAAGGACCAAAATCCATGGTCGAAACGTCGTGACGTATTTTTAATAAAACTGGCCAGTAGTGTCGAAATAAATCTCATCTGTGGCAAATAGTATGATTTTATCATCTATTTTTTTTTCTTGATGTTTATAGAAATGTCAATATTTATAAATCTTAATATTTAGTTGCTTATTACTTCCGAATTGTAAATTTTTGTTAAATCGATTTATCTTAAAGCTGTATTAAAGAATAAATTACGTTAATTTCTGGTTCATATTTTTAAAAAACATTTCAAATGAGTAAAATTCGTATATGAAAAACGGGTCGATTTGGGACACCCTATATCAGTGATGTTCAACCTTTCTTAAACTGAGGGCCATTTTCAGAAATAGAAAAATTTTGCGGGACGCATGTTTATTTTTTATTTTTTGTTTTTATGTTTAATTTTTATAAAAATCAAATATTTTACAAACATGTCATTTATTTATGAAATAAGAGCTACATTTTCAAATATAAATTCTTAAAAAATTCTTAAAAATACATCTCAAATAAAACTATAAAACATTATGAGTCGGCGGGCCGCAGGTTGAACATCACTGCCCTATACAATTCTTAAGGTATAATTAACGTTATATTGTTATCTTGCCATTTTGCCAATGCCTTCCTTTCTTACCCTCTTTTCCACATCGCCACCCCTTCCCTCTGTTCGACCACGAACCGACCTCCAATCACCCTCCAAACCGTCAATGTAACTCCGGTTCCTCGAAAATTACGGGAAACCAATCAGCGTGGAAATGTGCTTCCGTCGATTTTCGCAGTCTCTCTCGCTCTCTCTCTCTCTCTCTCTTTATCTCTGTCCCTCCCTAATTCCATTTGAATTACGTCCAACAGATATGCACCTGAGTAATATTGTTGCTGTAATAATTGTCTTGCTCTTGTAAGAATCGGCCATTTTGGCCAGGAGCAAAAATCTCCTGGCAAAACTAATACCCCATCAAACTTGCATAAAGTTCTGCAAACGAGTACGAGAGTTTAAGATGTGTATTGTTACATATAAAATAATATAGTTCGAAAATATCAGCTTTGTGGAATTCTTTAAATATAAATACCTTCTGACAATAAAATATCAAGTGTCACGAAGCGACACAATTTTTTTAAAAAGCATACGCTTTCAATTTTGGCAAAATGTTTCAGTTACAGTAAATTTTTGGAAACGCAAAATATTGGAAAACTCGTACAACATCTCTCTATAAATTTAAAGTCGCGCAGAGGGAAAGTGTATAAGATGTGTAGGACGGCAAGGCGAGAACGCGCACGTGATGATAATTCAATGCGATGCGAGGACTTGCCAGTCGTGACGGGAAGCGATCTCTTCCGAGTATAGCAGGAAGACGTCGAAGTAGTTGGAGTGAAATGAAAAATGGGTAATTAAAGTGCGTGCACCACACGCCAGTTCCCGACTCGCGTATCTGCTTACAGTCGGTCTGGACACGATACTGACATTAAGTCATACGGACGTGAAAGACCGAGCGAATCTGATTTTCAGCGAGATAGTCAACAGTTTCAATGTTCAACAAAATCCCGAAAGAAAAAAGGAATCGAGGATTTTTCGATGTCATTAAAATAAATTTTAATTTCATTATTAATATTAATAATTCTTTAATATTCTCTAAATATTATAACAGAAATAAAACATGTCTATATTCATGTGTTATAACAGACGTATGAAACTTTAAACTTTAATCTACTGAAAGCAGAAGAAACAAAGACAAACAGTCCGGTTTCTCAGTGTCGATCTAAAAATCTAGAGACAACGTATTTTTTAAGAAAACGTTTTGATAAGCTAGTGCCTAGTGAATGATAATGCGTTTATTGTTTCTACGCATTATTTTTTAACGGCGAAAGAACCACTAAGAAAACTGATTAACATCGTATCGTTGATCAAGATTGCCAAATGTTCAATTTGCGTGACTGTCCACCGACAACACAGCATTGGCCGAATATTTACGTGTGTAATTATAATATTATTATTGTACAAATGTAATATGAACAGGAATGAGTAAGCAGGAATGAGAATCACTGTTCAGGGCTCAAGGTGAACGAGCTTCAAAGTGGCAATGGTGAACTGCGCAGAGACGTCGAGACAAGCGAAGGGTCCGTAGGCCCTAATGCTCGCGTCGTTCTTACATGGATAGCACGTGAAACACTTCTCTACACTTTCAATTTTTCTTGCCACCTCAGTTATACCAGTCAAATAACTAACTTATTATACATATATATATATATAATTCGTTATAATATATCAAATATATATCATTGTTTCTCTGGGAAATAATGTATGTAACAAAACAATACAAAATAGAAGATAAAAATCTTCAAGATGAAAGGAAACAGAAGAAATCAAGACCATGTTTTCAGCTTTATAATTTGAATGAAAAACTGTACGCTCCTATACTAATATTCATTTTTCTACGTCAATTTGTCGATTTTCTTGAAGTGTAGAATTCATCCTATGAGTGTTTTAAAACGTTAGATAAACGTCATATCTATTTAAAAAATTACAGAATACTACTATACCAATTTTTTACAAATTTACTATAATTTAAGAAATCGCAAAAATTTTACAAAAACTGAAATACGTTTGATGAGAAAATCACGTCGCTTTTAGTGATACATATGCAATATTTGATTATCGGAAAATGTTTATTTTTTGAGAGTATCACAAACTAAAACTCGGAATCTGACGTTCCATATGCAACGATTCGATATATATAACGTTTGTAACCAAGGTCGGTCGATGCTCTAAACAACGTCGAGCATCTCCCGGTCTCCCCAACGTTAGAGAATGAAAGGAGGTGCACAGGGTGCACGCTCCGCCGAGTCGTCCTTGACCCCGAAGTCAACCCGCATCCTGCTCCGTGCATCTCGTGAAGGATATATCCCGCGTCTGCGCACATATCAATTCTGATTAAATTATTCTGCTGCCACCCCTCCGTCTCTTTTTATATCGTATCACTTGTCAAAAGGGTGCTCGATTCCAAAAATTCCTACCCCGAAAGATGAGACGTTGGCTATTCATGACATAATGGCTTCAGGGCTATAAAGCAATCAATAAACTTGTACATGTTAACTATGTTAAATTTTTTAGCTCTTTAAACGCGACGATATGGCACGTAAATAACACGAACATTTATCGACTTGAACCTTTGCCCTGCAATAACTTAAGCAGCATCCGATACGACATACGAAGATTTCTTTAAACAATCGACCCGCCTATTTGCGCATCGAGGTCTTTATTTAACGTCCTCTCATCTCTTCTCCCCTTCCTCCAGCTTTGCGTAAAAAATAATGTAGATATATTTAAGTACGTTCTACGTATCTTCAAGTTCATAATTTATGGTAGGCAGGTCTAATAATTTCACTACTTTTGATTGCTTCCATTTTTAAATTAAAGTATTAGTTTTTAATTAATATTATAATAACTAAAAGGCGCGTGACCTTTTAAAAACGAGAACTGTAAAAAAAACATTTATTCAATGATTTTAATAGATTGTCTTTTAATTTTAACTATTTTAATTATATAATTTAATATTTACTGTAATTTACCGACAATTATACTCTCTTTAATAGTAAATAATTATATTCTATCTACAGATATAATTTTATTAATAATTTTATACAAAAATTTATCGAATTTTTATTTATA
>NJRQ01000275.1:154770-176658 GCA_003063805.1 Aphaenogaster ashmeadi | reverse complement strand
AATCAATGAATACTCCGACTGTACTCTCTCCTCTCGACCGTCGTCCTTCGATGGATTTCGCCCGGATTAATGACGAATTCGCCTCCGCGAAGTACCAGTTTTTAACGAGCTCGGATGCCTCTCTCGAATGTCCCTCCTTCGTGTTGGCGAACCGCGGATCTCTCTTTTTCTCTCTCTCCCTCTCTCTCTCTCTCTATCTATCGATCACTGTCGTTCGATCTTCAGCGCCCGAATTTCACTCGAATGCCCCCTTTACGCGTCCGGCGTCCTTTTAAACCGTCAGAAACAGCGTTTGCTTTTCACGATACGTGCCTGCACTTCGATCGCGATTGTCCTGGTCGTCTCGATTCCTCCTCCTGCGCCGCGACCGTGCTCTTCTCCTTTTGCTCCTCTCCGCTGCTCCTTTCTCACTGCGTTTCACCACATTTATCCGCGATTACACTGTGAATCACAAGGGAAGCCGATTATCACACCACCGTTTGCTGTGTCCGCTGAGAATTCTGCGAACGCGACTCGCGCCGATTTCGTGCGTTGTATACGGTATTTCCCGACGTAAATAAACGGCAACGATACACACAGCCGTCGCGATACCACCGATACGAAAGTGCCGCGTGAGGTAACTGCGCTTCGAATTCGAACGCCGCCGAAAGAAGCCGATCGCGCGAGCAACGCACACACGCACGGACGCGCACACATGCATCACGGAGAGAGAGAGATGGCGGGCGAGAGGGTGGGGGGGGGGAGCAAAACAACGCACGATGAGTGAAAGAGCGAGAGGAGAGAACGGAATGAAAGAGAGAATACGCCTACGCGCGGTCGCGTAACGCGAGAAAAATAAACAGCGAGTAAAACGGAAACAGAGCGCGCGCGCGAGAGAGAGACGGATAAATATAGAAGGAGCGATAAAGCGAAATTTATTATGCGCCTCGGAATGAGATTACTTATATGAGTTGGGCGAGGAGGGACAGGAATTTAATCCTTTGTCGCGTACGCTTACGTTTCCGATGGAGATTAACGGAAAGGATTTGCGTGTGTGATTTTATGTAAATACGAGAGCACAAAAATTATTCATATACTTCTATGTGCGTGCATCACACATACGATTCAAATGCACAGTTTAATATTTGAAAGTGACCTTATCAGAATTGGAAACGTAACAAAAATTTAAATGTTGTTTTGAAATATCTATCTTTGAGATTTAATGAATAAAGTAGCGATTCATTAGCATTCAATTGTGTGTAAGAAAATTTTTATATTAAAAAATTGCAAATAAAATAATTAGGAAAGACCGCGATATGTGTAACACAAATTAAAATCGAGAGAAGGCCTACTGACGGTCATAGCTGGATCTTGGTGCTCATTAATATTTATTGGTGATTTTATACACATTTTTTTAGTTCAATAAACTGCGCGCCGAGTAATGTCGGTCTTGAAACGCAGCTTTTGAATTGAACCAGAATAGTAATATCACAATATTAAATTGGTAATCAATTTAATAAGAATGATCCTAACTAGCATCTATAAGATCCCCCCTCCCATCCTATCCCGAAAACTGTAAAGAATTTGTTGCTATGTAATCATATTAAGATCCAGCTACGACCGTCGGTAGGCCTTCCCTCGATTTTAATTAATTATTGTTGCGTTACAAATATAGAAGAATAAAAGGACACTTCGAAAACAGGCACCTAAAAATGTTGGGAATACACAATTAAAAATTTTCGCAGATTTCGATGCAAGGGTTAAAGATAGGTTTATTAATCAAGAGAAGTGAAAATTAAGAACTAAATACATTACATAAAAAACAATTCATTTACAGAAGAAGCTCTGGTCATTCCAGCTTTGCGGTTTTTACATTAAAAACAAAATGGTGCACATTTAGATCTGAGGAAAAAAAAACAAAAGAAAAGAAAGCACACAAAGTACAAGTTAAATCAAGCAGACCTAAAGAAAAAGGCAAATAGAGAATAGAATCGGTCTACATGATACATGAAGATGCGTGATTAATAATAAGGCAATTAATACAAAGCGATTGCAACAAGAATTAGTGGTTAAGTTTATCCAGGCAAATTTTCGCGCAATATAAACGCAGTATACGATAAATATGCACACAGATGTTTTTTCCGTTTCCTTCGATTCCTAATAAAAAGACACACATTAGCATTGAAAATAGCTCTTTAAATCATACTACGAACTTGTCCGAGATTCTATGGCAAACTTCACGTCGAATAAACATTAAGGGCATTTACAATATCCGGTGCACATCACGCCGGACGTACCGCCTTCGCCGCGACGAACTTTTTACGGCCCGCACTCCGATAAATTCGGAGTCGGTTTCTCCTCGGCGCGAAAACGTTAAGGCCCCCGCACAATCAAAAATATAAGGAACAAGGAACAGATATTAGCGATTGGGATGTGGAAGAAGAAAGAATCTTCTTTCGTCTTTCTTCCTCATCCCAATCGCTAATATCTGTTCCTTATATTTTTGAGGCCTTAAAGGCCTTAAAGGCCCCTGCACAATCAAAAATATAAGGAACAAGGAACAGATATTATCGATTGGGATGTGGAAGAAGAAAGAATCTTCTTTCTTCTTTCTTCCTCATCCCAATCGCTAATATCTGTTCCTTGTTCCTTATATTTTTGAGGCCTTAAAGGCCTTCAAGGCCACCGCACAATCAAAAATATAAGGAACAAGGAACAGATATTAGCGATTGGGATGAAGAAGAAAGAAGATTCTTCCTTCTTCCACATCCCAATCGCTAATATCTGTTCCTTGTTCCTTATATTTTTGATTGTGAGGGGGCCTTTAACGTGGATTTACCCGATATCCTCGGTATCGGATAATCTCGCGACGGTTGGAAAAAAGCGAGGTCTCCGTCCGAATGAAAATCGCACTTGAAGGTAACTGAAAAGCCATCTGTCATCACGATTGAACACGACGAATGTTGTACACAGTGGGGACGAGGGAGCGAGGGGGAAGCGGGACACCAGGCGATTCTGAATAAGACCGCGTCTCGTCGCGAGTCTTGGACGAGGGACTCTCTTTCGATTTTCGGCTCGTCGGGGCCCGCAGCTATTGTTCGCCGCGCGGACCGAGGCCGCTATCGTTGCGAGGCGCGAGCCGGAGCCAACGCGCCAGCTGATAACTCACAAACAAAGGAAGGCGAGCTGCCTTCGCGCAACAGCACTTTCTACCCGAACGTCCACTAGAATGCGCCAGCTGAGAATCCCGTCGTCCCCTCGTCGCGCGTACGGGGCGCCCCGTATGCGTACGGTCTCTCTACAAGCACGCACGGACACACACATGCACAATACGAATATACGATATACGTATACATACATTCACGCCCCTGTGTATATTTACGTACGCATACGTACGTATACGCCCGTATATATGCCTAACATCCGCCCGATGACATTTGGCACGGGTCACGGTGATAAAGGAGTGCGCGAAGATAGGTGAGAGGGAAGAAGAGATAGACGAAAAACGAGGGGGGGGGGAGGAAAGACTGAAAACTGTGCCTATACACTACGTTGTGTGGACGATCAGCACTATCCAGCACTACTAGCTCTCTCTGTCTGTCTCTCTCTCTCTCTATCACAGGTTTCCCACAGGGGCGGGGGGCGCACAGTGACGGCGGGGGGTGGGAGCGGGCTGATCGGACAACGAACAATACCGAACGCGAATGGAGAACGAGCGAGCGGCCACGGCGAGAACGGCGGCCGAGTGACGCGACGGTTCAAACGGCGGCTGCGTCGAGCGATTCGCGGACGATTCGCGGACAAACGTATGAACGGACGCACGAACAACCGACCGAGCGAGCGAGCGACAGCTTGGCACCTCCGCGCTTCGCGAGCACTCGCACGCATTTATCGATGTCAAACGCTCACCTCGGCGGCAGCAGCGCTCCGGTGCGCGGCGGCGCGCGCGCTTACGGCCGCGGCGATTGGCCGCCGCGGCGCGCTCGCTGCAGCGTACGGCCAATCGCGGCCGCCGTAACAAGCGTCGCCACGATAGTCGCGTGCCGCCACCAACACCCGCCGGCTGTCACGTGAATCTCATGCCCGAAAACAAAACAAACAGCTGGCCGCCCAGCGTCGCCGCTGTCGTCGTCTTCCAGCGGGCTCAGCGCTCCGCGAGTGCAGCTGAACCGAGCTGAACGGAGCCGAACAAGACCGAGCAAGGCCGAGCGCGCCCGACTCGTTTTTCCAGCGCGCATCTAAATCAAGAGAGAATATATTGAAATACGAATGAATTTGAAATTACTTGGAAATTATAAAAGATTAAGATAAATATCGAGATTATGTATAATTATAAAAAAGTTGGTATATATGGGATTATTAAGGCCTTATACATAAGTTTAAGCATTTATGAGGACACCGACAAGGTAGTATTAAAGATCGATGATCATATATTAAGCAAGTTTACGTGTGTGACTATTAAAATTTAGACGACTAGCTCATAATATAATATTAATTTTATGATTTATCATTATTATAATTCTTAGATATATATATATATATTTACGACAAAAGAATATTCGATTTTATTTAAAACTGCACTTTTTTATTGTTATATTATCTGTGTTTGATTATCTACCTTGTAAGTGATAATTCGATAGACAAAAATGTAATTTTGCAGCAATATATACGTTATAAATGTATGCTGATTTATAAAACATTTGAATAATAATAATTCATGAATTTAATAGTATATTAGAAATTAATTGCTCATTTATGAGTGATCAAAAATTTATATCAATAATCGGTAATATCGGTTCTCTTCAATTATCTTCGGGCCTCTGGGGCCCCTTTGGTGATTACAAAAATTTATTCAGGATTAACTGTTTTTATAGTATCTCGTCGATATCCATATTATCTCCATGATAAATATCTTCACAGACTTCTATATACTAACTGAACTACTCACTTGCATCTTTCAAACTAACGATAGAGGATGCCATTGCTCGTGTTGTATACTCACACATATATAAATCACACGGCAGTCAGTACACAGACTCACATGACACTAACAATCAGATCACGTGGTACTACACTCACAGAAGCCTTGTCGTGTTATTTGCACTCTCTTGTATTTTCTGCGCTTGAAGCGAGATAGACATACGTTGGAGAAAAGAAGAACAAGGTCAACAAGGAAACGAGTGCGGAAAGTGCAAGCCACGTGACACTCAGACAGTGCATATACATACATGTGCATAAGGGAAACTAGAATGGCGGTTCAGCTTATCCTTTGTCTCTTTCTATCACATGCGAAATAATCATAGTGAACAATCTAGTTATAGAAGTCTGTGGACATTACAAGTGTACCGCCGATAGTGCCATTTGTTGATTTCTTGAACAAACGACGTTGACAATGTTCTCGGTACAATTTCGTGAAGAGATGGTTGTGTTCAGAGTCGGATCTAGGCATGTGCCCATCCAGTCCTAAGCTCAGGGTCCCGCTCTTACAAGGGGACCCAATTCATTCACTTTTATTTACAACCAAAAGTTAAGTTAGACAAAGACAATAAATTAAGAAAATCTATAAGAAAAATGTACGAATTACTATATGTAGATAAGCTATGTGCAATTTTTCCAAACGTTGAAATAGCCATGTCCATTTTTTAACTATATATTACGTTACCAACAAATTATAGTGGTAAATGATTTTTTTCGACTGTCCCTGATATTAAAGGCGACTATCATAATACTGTTAGGGCCATTCTACAATACGTTGCAAATGTCCCGTCGCCAGTTGTAAGCCACACGTTGGCCAATCAGCATTTAAGAAATAAAACGCTGATTGGCCAACGTGTGGCTTACAACTGGCGACGGGACATTTGCAACGTATTGTAGAATGGCCCTTAGTCAAAATAAGCTAAAGTGTTATGTGCATTGAGAACGAATTGTTACAGAATATAAACTTTAACGACATTGTTGATGATTTTGTGTCAAGGGGAAAGTGAGACGTAAACATATGTAATGCCTTTAGTGTTACGGTCACATTGTTCAATTAATATATTTTATGTTGAAAAGTTTTCAATTTTTTTGTGTCTCTTTTTTTAATACTTAAAAAGTATGTAAGGATCTTCATATGTATGACGGCCCGAGGGCTCCCTACGAGTTAATCCGCCCCTGGTTGTGCTGAAGAGAATTCATCTGGTGTGTATACAAACGTCATACTTCTTTGATACTGGATTAGAGATAAAACCGGAATAGATGCTTAAGAAATTTATTATCGTAATATATATATAGTTCAACAACTTGTTAAAATATAATTATATCAAATCTATATTTTATTCAAACGTATGTTTAACTTCAAATATCGTGTTATCAAAAAAATATTCAAAAGACAATGTAGAATTTTACCAGATTTTATTCTGGTATAACTAATTCGACGCTTTGTCCATCTTCAGAAACAATAAATTTGGAATCTTTGTAACGCAAAAGATTCGCAGATCTTTGAACTGCCCATGCTCTATAACCGAGTTTATAAAATAATGGTAATCGATCAAATCCGCCAGCAATTGCCAAGGAATCATTATAATCCCATTGATGATCCATTAGCTTATGTGCATGTCTCTTTTTTAGAGTTTTTAAGGTCGAATCTTCTAGCATCACAAGATTCGCAGGTAAAATCGTTCGGTTTTGAAGTACAGCCAAAAAAAATTGTACCTGGAAAATAAAAATATGAACGTTAATTTGTGTATATAATTTAATAAAATTTTATAATTACAATTATAATTAAATTAAATATTATAATTAATTTATTAAAATTAAATAAATTGAATTTTTGCGAACGTTATTTTTTTTATTTTTTTGTGCATTTTTATCTGCTTGCAGCAATTAATCCATGCATATCTAAATACACAAAAACTATAGTAACTATACGCTAGAGATGTGCGAATTAATCGAATCGAATCGAATCTGACGATATTCGATTCTATTCGAATCCGAATCGACGTAGTTCGAATTCGAAAGATTCGACAATATCGAATCCGAATCGACGTAGTTCGAATTCGAAAGATTCGACAATATCGAATCACTGCGATTCGAATTCGAATCGGAGAAGTGCGTGAAAAGATTTGAAACCCGTTGAATCCTATCGTGCGTTCAGCGTCTTTGCGAGACGGCCAGAAGGTTGGTCGTTACGAGACTTCGTTAATTTTTATTCACCTCTTCAGATGCTTCGAATGCCTACGTCACATTCCTGGCTTGCATACAGGATTCCTACGTTTTGATTCGATTCGAATTCGAAATGTGGGTGATTCGATTCGATTCGGCAATATTTTTGTCAATTCGATTCGATTTGGATTCGAGATTTTTTTGCAAATTCGATTCGATTCGATCCGAGTTAAAAAAATCTTGATTCGCACATCTCTACTATACGCAAATATTTGAAAATTTGTATGTGTATGCGCGTGTGTGTTGTGTACATACCAGACAAGCATTTTTTTTTATCGGACAGTTGACGGATAAAATTCGTCATAATAGTAATTATCAAGTTATTTGTAGATTTAATTATCGCGTTCTTAGATAATACAAAATACCTGCATATGAAACATAGGAAACGGCACGACGATTGTAGGTACACCGACGATACACATTGAAGGATGCTCGATATTGATGAAATGTTTATAAAGCGGAATTACGTAATTGTCGTCAACTCGTATACCACAATTCTTGTCTAAGAAGGGAAAATTATACTTATAACCAGTACAAAAAAGAAAAACGTCGATAGCATCGACAGCAGTCCCATCCTTCAAACGAAATGTAGTTTCGTGTATACTCTCAACGCCCGCGACTTGTATCATATTTGATGGTAAAGGACTCGTTAACCTGTAGAAGGGGAATAATTAAAATAAAAAAAGGAAATCTTGAGTTAATTTTTTAACGTTGTGTATTTAAAAATTCAGTCAAATCTCAGTTACTTTTTTTACAAATGTTTATAAGTACGAATGGATTCATCGCTTACCTATCGTGATTGTGACTTAAATACACACGAGCCGCTCGATCACATAAATCGATTCCTATATCGACACCAGATGAAGCTGCACCCAATATTAATACAGTTTTGCCGGAAAATTCATCTGGTTTTCTGTATGCGTGGCTATGCAGTACTAGACCCGGAAAACTTTCGATACCAGTTATAGTCGGTACATAAGGATCGAAATAATGACTAGAAAATGAAATAATGATTAGAAAACTGTTTGTCCAACACCGTAAACTCTCGATAGTCTTTGACTCAATGTAATATATGCAGCTTCTTACCCGTTGCAAACCATAATTGCGTCAAAATAACATAATTCCATTTCGTTTGTTTTTAATTTTCTCACCTGCACCGACCATTTATCTCGATTGCCATCAGATATAAATCGAACATGCTCGACTTTTGTATTGAACTGAAGAATAGAAATAAATTAGTAGATAAACAAATAGTATCTCACAGAGTTTAAATTCTGAAATATAATGAAATTACGTGAATATATCGATGTACATCAAAATGTTTAGCGTAATCTTTTAGATAATTTAAAACTTCTTGATGGCTCACGCAACTGGGTTCTTGTCCTTCCATTGTAATATAATCCGGAAAATTCATAATTTTTGCAGGTAAATTCGTTCTATACGGAAGAACAGAAATATTGTACTTGGTATTATATTCACAGAGTTCTTTTTTCTTAAAATATAAAAGACTTTCTCAATTTTAAAAGTTGTACATATATGTTTTATATGTTGTACTGATTATTGACGAATATTGACCATATGCATCAATAAATGGTTTTTTCAATCCGAGTTATAATCTTTGGAAATTCCGCAATAAAGGAAATGTTAGGAATGTTAGAATTTTCTCTGAATATTCATAAACTAGATATTTTGTTTGAAAACACACACGCATATATACAAAAGTTAATGCTGTCCAGCATGTGTGGAATCAGCGATTAAATCTCTTTATAATATTTTAAAAAATTTAGTATTTATAACAAATATATTTTAAAATGTAGCAAAATTACATAATGAACAGCAAAATGTTTAACGGTCACGCAAACTTCCATAAGATCGTCGATCTTTAATAGTATCGTCGGTGTCATGGTTTAGCTATAGAGTTACAACACTGTGCTATTGTATTATATGTAATAATAAAAGCAAATATCAAACCTTAGATTCTGATACATGCTGGAATGTATCGATAAGCCGTTTTCATCGAGGCCAACTTGTTCCTTATAAACCCATGTACCTCCTACATCGTTCGTCTGCTCGTAGGCTGTTACTTCGAATATCGTATTTGCCGCCAAATGTCTAACTGCACATAAACCAGCCGCGCCACCACCAATCACGCATACCTTGATTTTTTCTTCTTGATCCGCCATCTGCGCGTCATTCATGTATATTTCGATATTAGCGAGAGAGAAATCCAACAGGGAATAGAAAAAGAAGAGTGCACATTTCGCTTTCCCGACACAGCAATTAATGACTATTTGTAGGACATTCTCTTAATTTCTGTTTTTTTATTCAGACAAGTTCGATGAATATTTGTAATTCTTTAAATGGATAAATACCCAGAGAATATTAAGACGTCTTAAAAATTTTCAAACATTTTATAAAGTTGTCAGAAAGACGTAAAAAACGAGCTAGTGTTGCTTAAAAATCGATATATAAATAATTTAATATTTATATATAATTTTGATAATAATCTATTACTAAATTAGGGATCAGTTTTGTCGCTAACAAAGTTTCCAGAGATAACATTAATGCCCAGCCAGAAATGATTAATCGAATCGACGTCGATTCGACTGATCATTTCTGGCTGGATGTCCATTTCTATCAATATAGATTAACTTTAATCTTGGTTTAACTTACTCTTTATCTTTTTTAATTATTAAAAGTAAAAAAAAATAAAGAGTAAGTTAAACCGAAATTAAAGTTAATCTATATTGGTAGAAATAGATATAAGACGTCTTGTAAGACATCTTACCCAGAAAATACGATGTCCAAAATCAGGGCATAAGACGTCTTATAAGACACATTGTACAAAATAGTCTTAAAGACGTTTTATGTCCTGATTTTGGCCATCGTGTTTTCTGGGTTAATATTCTCTGGGTTTAAAGAGAGATGTATGTCAGACTTTCAAAAATAACAGCATTGCCATAATATTTTGCTAAGATGTTAATAATGTATTTCATTCCTACATATGAAATTTGAAGTCAATTTACCGTATCGTTTTCAAAAAAATTATTATTATAACGTCTGTAAGACGTAATATAGACGTTTTACGTCAGACTTTAAAAGATAACAGCATTGCTATAATATTTTGCTAAGATGTTTAATAATGTATTTCGTTCCTACATATGAAATTTAAAGTCAATTTACCGTATCGTTTTCAAGAAAATTATTATTATAACGTCTGTAAGACGTAATATAGACATCTTACAGACAGTTAGAATAATAATTTTCTTGAAAACGATACGGTAAATTGACTTCAAATTTCATATGTAGGAACGAAATACATTATTAAACATCTTAGCAAAATATTATGGCAATGCTGTTATCTTTTAAAGTCTGACATACATCTTTAATACAAAATGAAGTCTATAATGGTATCATTTCACATGTGAAATTTTAAATTTTTACGCAAAACAAGATCTATTTTATATTATTTCCTGCTTTTCGCGCAGATCAGAAATTATTATTATGTTATAATTGCATACTAATTTAAATTTCATATTTTGAGCGCTTATTCGATCACACGCATGCTCACTGTGCTATCGATTCTGTCGGTAACAGATTTTCTAACCTTCAAAATCGCCTTTAACACTTGCTTCTTTCACGATTGTCAAGTGATAATTCTTGTTTTAGAGATCTTTATTTTCACACAAAATGGAATTAAATGAATCGTATTTTTTCAAAATTTAAGGTGAGATGTATAAACATTTACCTTTTTAATTATTCTAAGATGATATGCCGTTGATATCAAATGATATAACGATGGTTTTAGTTGATGCGTCCGATTCCTTTGGATGGTTCGTAGATTATGCAGTGCACATTCTAACGAATAAACGATGAACCTGAGTTTTGTTCTTTTCAGCTGAACTTCTTGCATCGTTCATCTTTCCTCTTTTTCTCTCCAACGTAGAGCAACGTAGAGAGAAGAGGAAAGATGAATGGTACAAGAAGTTCAGCTAAAACAAATAGCTCTGGTGTGTAGGAATACAGGGCCGTAGGCCGATTATTGATAGGAGATCGGGATAATTACGAGAGTAGTGGAGCGGTCGTGGTTTAGCACGCTAGGTGCTAAGCGTGGAAAGCGAGGGATCCCGAATTCGAGACGCAGTATCGGCTCCGTAATTTTTTCCGTCTCTAACAGGTGTATAATGTGCCACGTGTCCGAAAAAGTGTTCCACAATCCACAAATAAAACAGATTGCAAATATTGAAATATTTTTCTTGACTTTATTGATAAAAACATAGAAACAACGTACAATTTAAAACTTTTCAAATTGATGATTCGTTACTTTTCTCTAAGCGCAGCGAGGACTATAATATACTCTGCTTGCTTACCTTTTTATATGTTACGTGACTTGGATGTTACGTGTAAATCGGAAAAAATAAGAAACCACAAGGGTATCACTGCGGTTACTTTAAAATATCTAACTACTAACTAACTACTATGCTTATAGATAAAAGACCATCCTAACCTCATGTGATTATTATGAGAATCTGGTTTCCTCGCGATAAGAATTTATCGCTACAATCGCATGTTGTCAAACGGCACTATATATATACAATTCTACCTGTACACGAGCGTCACAATTATCTGTCTATATATATATATATATATATATATATATATATATATATATATATATATACACAGGGTGTTTAAGAAATAGTGTCACATATTTTGAGAGCAGGTAATGGTGTACTCAGAAGTACTCATCAAAACAAGAAGAAAATGTCGAGTAAACATAATGGGTTTTAAATCAAATATTTCTTAAGATATGGGCCAGTCTTTATCATATACTATAGAAGCTGTTCTATATGCTTCCCATTTATTGTCATACATTTTAAATAAAAAAAATATACATTCCTGCAATATTTTTACGTTGTCGATGGGTGTTAAATACACCAGGGTCTTCAAATGATAAACATTGCCCTCTTCTTATAGTTGTGTTATCTTTACAGTGCAGTAAGGTTTGACCGTTTAATCATTATCAGGTATTGAGGTTGTAAGTATCAGTACGAGGTTCTTGTAAGCAGAGAGCAGTACATTTTTGTAATTCTGTGCACTTTAAACAGTAAACAGTAATGGAAGCTTATTATTCTACACGGGAAATGGCAGAACACCTATAGTATACAATAAAGAATGGCCCATATCTTAAGAAATATTTGATTTAGGACCCATGTTTACTCGACATTTTCTTCTTGTTTTAATGAGTACTACTTGTTCTCAAAATATGTGACACTTTTTTAACAACCTGTATATACATATGTATATACATATAGTGACTGTTAATTGTGACAGGTAGAATAGGTCACTTGTGTGCAGGTAGAATAGGTGAGTAGAAAAGTCTATTTTGCGATTTTCGCAATAATTAATAAGAAATTAATTACTACATTTCCACGAGTAAGCGTGAATTCTTGCAAGAAGAGTCCATTGTTTAGTTGCTAGGGATGCGGCGAGGTTGCGATTGAGAGGAGGCTCTATTAACAACGGCGTCGATTGTGCCTGGCCGATTGTTATTTATAGTTGTTTATATAAAAAAATAACAGAATCGATGCTTTGGGGCAGACTTCCGGGCCTATTCTGTAACCTTTAACGACAGTGCTGTCATCGTTATGTTATCGTTGCACAGCTTTTTACCATATATTATGCCTGCACAACAACATAACAATACTATCGTTAAAAGTTGCAGAATCAGCCTACTGATTTCCACTTAAAATGAATGAAGGAAACTTGCTCATACAAGTTTTAGAGCATAAATATGGTTTGAGATCGATGTCTAAATAACAGAAAGACTTTTGATAAGTTGAATTCTCATTAACAAGCATTATAAGTTATATTGAAACAAATTTCATTATTAACTCTTCCTAAACAGATTTACTCATGCACAAATAACCAAATAAGATAGATGATGTTGCATAAAATTTAATCAAATCAAGTTTTACCTGATAAATTAGATTTCTTAACACTAGCTTTCATGTCCTGAAATTTTTACTTGGAACTGGAACTTTGCGAGGAGCAAGAAACTTGCTCCTTTTTTTCGAATTTCTGAATCAGTTTGTATAATTCTAAAAAAATCACTTTCTTTTTCCTTTTCCTTATTCGTGTTATACGCTGAATTTTCCTGAAAACTTTTGGTACCTCTTCTAGTATTTAGGTAGAGCTAGAAGATAAAGTTCAGTTGGTAAGTAACCAAGTTTATGGGATAAAATAAAATTTTACATTTTATAACATTTACTAAAAAATAGGAAACATATTGCAGTGATTATTGCCATATGATTTTTTGCTATATTGATGAATGGAACCCTATTATGATTTAAATAATGTTTTTGCATATAAAACTCAAGAAGCTCTATACAGATTAAATTTCAAAGAGAAAGAAAAAATTTTTAAAATTCAAAAAATACGCTGTCATAAAAAAAACTCAATTGTTGAGAACTAATAGTTTAAATTTACATATGCACAATAAAATTTTCAATCTAAGTTTACAATTTCTAGGAAATATATTAATAAATGAATATATAATAAATTATACAAGACATTCCTATTAAAAGAGAGAATATATACCTAAAATAAAAAAACAGGCTTAGATTTACAATTTTTTTTACATTGAAAATTTTTTAATAAAAAGTATTAACTTTACTTAATCGAAATTTTTATCAATATACATATATACATATAATTATAAGTGTCATATAAAATTTTTTATGTAAAGATATTGAAAAATAACAAAACAGCCATCACGGCGCCAAGCATTTTCGTTGTTAGGGTAACCGACTTTACATAAACGTTTCTCGTATCTCCTCACCTGTAACATTGTATAACGGGCTTGTAGCTGCGAACAGGTTTTATCACATCGGGTTTTACGTAAGATAATCTGGTAATTGTGTCTCCCTCCAACGGTACGTCGACTGTGCGGATATTATCAGAGGGGACGATAAGATCCGGACGTAATGTCGTTTTCGCTACATATTCGCAACGGCTCGTCGTTTCCGATTGCATTTTAGCGGTCACCAACATGGTTCTGGCGCGCGGCACAAACGGTTTTTGTTTCTCGATCCAGACTTGCTGATAACTCAGCTGCAAAGTACCTTGCATCAGGGTTACGAAAATTATAAATCGCAGGATAAAAACTATCGGTTTTTTATCATGCGCGATTCAAGAATTAATTATGAAATTGCACCTTGCTAGTCGTATCAGCGGACATCTTTGCATCGGGGATAGAGATATTGCCGCAGGGAACAAACGGTACCACACGCTCCGCGTCACTCGGTAGATAGCTCTCCTTGTAGATAGTTTTATCCGCGAATTCCGCGCCGTAAGGAAAAATATATGTCGCGATGGGAAGGATGGGCTTTTCCACGGAAATCACATTCTCCATGTAGTTTTCGGAATAAGTAGTCTTGCCGCACATCGCGATGTCCGGTGGCCTTTAAACATTCGGATTAATATCATCTTTTATGTTACAGAAAATGAGCGTGTGAGAGGAATATTTCTATAATTGTTACATTTTAATGTAGAAAGAGAAACAAAGGAATTTTTATTATTTCATATTCAAATTTTTTAAATTAAAATATAATAGCTATTACATTATTATATTAAAATATAATAATGTAATAACTATTATTAATAAATAAAATGATTCTATATATAATATTCTGATTATACAGGATGACTCTAAATATAAGTGCGAAAAATTTTAGGAAATGATTCTTTGTTGAAAATTAAGGGGGATCTTTCATATAAACATATATCTCCTATATCTCTCCCTGAGGAATTACACTCCTCCAAAGAGGGAGTACCTGTGTGAAGTTAGCCCCCCAATGTCGAAAAATCAAAATTTTTCTTTTTGCAAACGTTTGCCCATCATTTGCCCACAAATGCCCCGTTGGAATTTTTGTTTGCCCCCCTCTAGTTCAAAAGTTATAAGCAATTCAATTTGGGGGGTGGCCAAGGGGAATGTTGAAAAATGAAACATTTTCTTTTTGCAAATGTTTGCCCATCGTTTGCCCACGAATGCCCCGTTGGAATTTTTGTTTGTCCCCCTCTAGTTCAAAAGTTATAAACAATTCCATTTTGGGGAGCTAACTTCACACAGGTAGGGGGAGGTGAAAATATTAAGTTATTTTTTTTAAATTTTGGTCAAGTTAAAAAAATTTGGTGGATATTTTCCACTAGTAAAAAGGATACTTAATAATATTTTTTTAATCCTTCCGTATCGTTATAAAGAGATGAAACTAGCAATCCCTATTCAATTTTTTATTAGAATACTTTTTAATGGGCCGGAATGTGAGCATGTAAAAATATGCATTAGAAAGCTTGATTTCTTTAGAAACTTTTTTATTTCTTTTATTTTTTCGTAATATCAATAGTTTTCAAGAAAAAAAATACATTATCATGCACAGCACGGTGCTAAATGGCATAGGTTTCGAGTTATGAGAAATTGAATTTAAGAATAAAAAAACAAGTAAAACAAAATGATAGTAAATGTTGGAAAAATGGAACAGAAACAACACAAGATTATAATAAATTTTCTAATTTTCACTCCCCCTTTGGAGGAGTGTAACTTCTCAGAGAGGAATACAGGAGAAAGACTCCCCCCTCCCCTTCATTTCCGACAAAGAATCATCTCCTAAAATTTTTCGCACTTATTTAGAATCACCCTTGCATTTCTTTTTTACATTATAGAAAATAATTATATCTCTCTTATCATTTGACGCGTTATTAACTTGTTTTATTACTGTCAGAATGCAATACTTAAATTCACGTGCGATATGTACTTATACATCGGTTTCTGCGCCCAAGGATGGAATTCTTTCTTAACGACGTCAAAGGGCTGATAGCTCAGTTTTTGCGTCGTCTCTTCAGAAAGCGGCTGGCTTAATGGACGGTACTTTAATATCGGTTTGAAACTGATTACAGGTTTAATAGGCCCTGGACACATGTAGGATAGTCTTGCCATCGTCCTGTTGTCCAACGGAGCTGAACTTGTGCGAATATTTCCGCAGGGTGTAATCATCTCTGGTCTCTCCACATATTTCGTCACGTAATCGTGACGGACTGTCGTCATAGTTTCCATCATGCCTGTGCTCGTCAACGGTCTAGCAAAATTATTATATTAACTTATTCAAGCATGTCTATCAACAAGAAGTATCAATTTTCCAAATTAATATCTCAGTTTCATTTTTGTTATAACAGAATAAAAGATATACACAAAGTCTCAGATAGCTCGAACTTGATCTGTTGTACTGAAAGACAATAAAGAAACATATATGCAAATCTTTTTTTTATTTGAGATTGTATGTTCCTATATATATATATATATATAAATCATGACTTGTCATTTATCTCGTAACTCAAGGATTTCATTGTATAATCACAGACAAAACCGCTGAAGTTCTTCTTAGATATACAGCATAATTTTAATATCTTCACTCAACGTAGAAATTGTGTTCATATACTAGATAATTTCCTTTTGCAAGCTTATGAATATTGATATATATAATGATGGAACACAAATATTTTGTCTTACCTACGTTTTGGTAAGATAGGCTTCGCTTTAACGATTTCCCATACAGGTCTGTAGGATAATTTGTTCGTCGTTTCGTCGAAAAATTTGGCAGTACTTTTCTGAAGACTATGGACGGGCCGAATTGGTTGCAGTCGCGCGCAACGCGCCGCTGCGCGATCCACATTGAAATAAGATAAATTATATGTCGTCCTGTCTTCGAATTGCTTCGACGGTACCTTGTATAATCGCTCCGGTGCGAAGGATTTTGCGCGTGGAGGTTGCATGTGTCTTTTGTACTGTGGTTAGTAACATAAATAATTAAATCACATAAATAATAATTGCTGATAATAACAGAGATATTGTATATTATATCAAAATATAATATACAATCATGATAATTACAATCGGATATTAACAATTATAAATTATAAATACATTAATAATTTGCAATCTATCAAATTATTATAACGAAAAGTTCAACATTGCATATGAAATATCAGTTATATAGTGGATTTTTCAGCACTACGTCAAGAGCATTAAAAATAATTGATTGAAAATTTGTAAGATATCGATGAAAATATTGATAGAAGACATTTACTTTTATCTTGCATGGACATGTTATCGTTTTGGTACATGATGAGGCTTTCCTCTTTGAACAAGCTTCAATAATCTCCATATTGCAGCTTCAGATTCCCTTTGTTTTCGTATTGTATATATATTTATATACAATGCACAATTGCATTAATATTATCCCGCGTAAACAATGTCGTAATAAATATCAAAACGTTCAAAATAATATTTTGGAGTTAAAGTTTCGTAATATTTTAAAAATTTGATTAAAATACGCTTGACACATGGTCTAGAACCAACTTCGTGTTATCCTCGTCGCTCGTCGTAAGATATGTCGTTGTGATATCAGTTTTGAACTCACATAGGATCTCATATGATTCTATTTTTCTCACGATATGGCGTGTATTATAAAAGAGAAAATAGGCAAAAATACAATTTCATAAAAATTGCGCTAAAAACTCTATTTTGTCTATGTATTCCAGTAGCAATTTCATTTGTACTTAATGTTATGTATATAACTACATGGAATTCCTATTGTTAGTACATATGCAACGTGATGTGACATGCGTACTACAAGGATCACAGTTTAATTTCCAAAAAATTTATACAATGTTTTTTAAGTATCTAATGATCAACACCTCATGGAATTGGAGTAACTAATGCCACTTTTTCAACGTACGAGAATTGAAGAAAGAAAATATCGTATATTTAAATATAAGATATTTTTATCTTTCAACTTCTAAGCTGTAGTGACATTAGTCGTTCTCTAGGTATTGATCTATGCACTCCTTTCACGATACCGATTGGCACAAACTACAATGTGTGTGTATGTATATGTGTGTGTGTGTGTGTGTTTTTGTGTGTACGTGTGAAAGACGCGAGAGAAATATTTCGTACAACTTGCGCCTGTATCTTTTTTTGTGTTCATAGTTTATATATTATATCTAAATTTCATACGCCCTTTTTTACACTTCATCCGTACATTAAGCGCATTAAAAGAAAATATGTTTTAACATTATATATATATTTACTGTATACAATATAGTTGTACGAATATCTTATATCCCAGTTAAACTGAGAGAGAGATAGAGATTATAAATACAAGACAGCCTAAAAAGGATAACCGCGTCCTCCTGACCAATTCGCAGCCGCACTGTAGAAATAAAACTTAAGAAAGAGGTAGAAATGTGGGATGAACTTAGAAAAATAAGTAATAATTATGCTCCATTTTTCGCGGCGGAGAGGACAATGTGACTGACACTGATACCACTGACACTTATTCACGAGCACTCGATTCAAGTCATGAATTCTCGTTTTCAACACCAGGAGAAAAACGGGCTTTTGTTCTGGAAGCGCTGGGTAAACGTGTCAGAGAACGAAAACAACCTGGGAGCGCCATTTCCTTTGGCCCTAGAACAAAGCAATGAGTGAAACTCTGTGACAACACACAACACACACAATACATTCTTTGTATAAATGAAAATAACAAATATATATATATATATATATATACTTTTCCACAATTACAGCCGGCATTTGTACCAATTGTACGGGGCTTTTGGCGTCTTTCAGAGCCTGTTGCAGATTCAAAATCTGGCCTCGCATCACACTCATTTGCCTATCGAAGTGATGTCGGTCGAAGCCTTTATCTTGCTGTGAAAATAGACAAGTAAATTATACTTGTGTGAGATTATTGTCGTACGAATGACGAGCGGAATGCGATACGCTTGTTGTCGTCGAATACTACATGCAGCATACTTTGAATAGTTGATGCAGATCGTCGCAAAGATCCTGTACGAAATTCTGGTCCGAGAGTTGCGGCAGAACCAATTCTCGCGTGATTTCACTGAATGGCTGTTTTGCCTGAGTCAACCATGCCCAATGATAAGGATACGCCCTCCAAGAATCTGGATGCTTAAAAGGAAAGGCCAAACCGTTGTCGATCGCTGCGATCTTCACCTCACCATGCTCAGATCCATTCTTGCTAATGCTAGTATCGTATTTTATTAGCCAATTGTCGTTACCTACGAAATATTAATCGTAAGGAAAGAAAACTATACAATTAATACTATATACAGAAGCGATTTTGTCGTTTACCCCTGTCTGTATTTCTGATGATATAATCCAATATGACCAAACGCTCGAATTGGAGTTGAAATTCTCGACTCAAGCGCGCCGGCATGGACTCGTTTTCCCATCGTCTCAACCAGTAATCGGCGTCTTTGTAACCATCCACGAAGACTTGAAAGGAACCGATCTTTGGCGGTAGACCGATGCGATTGAAATGCGATCCTACTGTAGGGAACTGGTCCATGATGACTTGCTTCATGCGTGCCTTCTGTCGATCCAGGCGAGGATAATTGAACACCTCGCTGACGAGTTTCACCACTCTAGTGTTCGGCACAATGCCGAGGCCCAGCTTGCGATCGACTAGGCTGGCGCCCGCCTCGCTCAGGTAGCCCTGATTCGGGATCAAGCAACTCCTGCCGAAGCAGCACGGACAGCAGAGCTTGTGCATCCATTTTGTCCATTTTGGATTCAACCTGCCGTAAGGTTCCTCATCTTTTGGCTTGAACACACCTATAATTTTCTGACAAGACAGTACGAGATCATCGTCGCTTGCACATCACTGTACTTTACTCAGATCAGAAGCGACAATAGCACCTAAATTTCTTACTTTCGAGCAGATAAGAAGCTACATCTTACCCCCGCTGGATTCTTGACAAAATAACTCCCGCTGGAACCCTGGTATATCCTCTCCGGGAAAACTCCATTGTCTATCGCACACTCAGCCTGCCACACCAGTTCCGAGAACTGCGGATCATCTACAAATATATACGTACATACGTCAAACGTAATTTCACATATGTGATAACAAATATGAATAATGATAATTCTTAGAAGGTCACTATGATAAATCACCAATGGGTGTACACAGCTACGGGAGGCAAGGGGGACACGTGTCGCGACCGGACGAACCTGGAAATCTGTTGAACGTGACGTCGAGCTCCAAGCGACCGAGGAGAGGCTGGCTCTCCCGGTCGATCCCGGAGGAATCTATGGCTAGGGTTTGGTCGTTGCTCAGACCGGGAATGAACTCGACGTCGGGCAGCAGGTCAGCCGGCGACGGCGGCTGATCGTTCGGCGACGACAGACGCTGGTGGTGGCTGCTATTACTGCTGCTGACGGGCGCAACGGACAGGTCCACCAGCGCATCGGTCTCCACCAGAGCGGCAGCGGCGGTGGCGGCTGCAGCGGTGGTGGCAGGGCTGGTATTGTTCTGGCTATGGTACTCTCGGTAAGGCACGTGCAGCTGCCGCTGTTCGGAGTCGCTCATCACAGATCGCTCGCTCGCGTGACGACGATCCCGCTCCGTGAGGATCAAAGCGGGCCTCGCTCTCCGGTCGAGCTACCAAACTGACTTCGGTCGGGTTTCTCTAGCCGAGCCGACGAACGATTATTACCCTTACGACATTCCCGCGTGCTGCCCACCGCCTGTCAGCGACGCACTCCCGTTCTCGGTTTCCCCCGGTTGCTGCGGTTGTACGTGTACGTGTCAGCGTACCAGGAATGCATTAGCATCGTCGTCGATGCGTCATCCGGATCGCACGTATTGTCACAGACGTAACGTAGCGTAGGTAGGCCAGCACGCGCAGCCTGCCGTCAGCGGCGAGGACGATGACAGGGCGGCGGGAGAGGGGATACCTATTGCGATCTAACCCGATTAACCAAAGTGCGGCCCGTCATCTCAGCGGCGGACGCTATCAGCTGATAGGATTACCGCCATGTTTGAGCGATGCGTATGCATTTTCCTCTCTCCTTCCTTCTTTATCTTTCTCTCATACGGTCCGCTGCGGTTACTGCATTCGCATATACCGCGGTATCGCCGCGATAGTTTCTCTATTCGTTTTTTACGTAGTTCCAAAAGAATGCTGTATGTGTATAATTGTTTCAAAATTTTGTATTACGTTATCATAATTTTCATAATATTAAAAAAGATGTATATTTTATTTCTAACATGTCTCACTCCAAGTTTTAGAAATTGTTAATTTTAGTAAATTTTAAATTTAAGTAGAATGGAATATAATTTCACATAAAGTTAGAAAATCGTACTATTTATACTGAAATAGAGTTTGTAACTCATAAAATGTAAATCAAATCGAACTAAAATTTTGACAACTGTTCGCTAGATTGACCAAGTAGAACAGAAAGTCATGATGACGTCAAAATGATGCTAAAATGACGCCTTTGACATCATTTTGAAGTCATGATGACGTCAAAATGATGCTAAAATGACGCCTTTGACATCATTTTGAAGTCATGATGACGTCAAAATGATGTCAAAGGCGTCATTTTAGCATCATTTTAACGTCATCATGACTTTCGTGTTCTATTTGGGGAACACATTTGTACTTCACGTCGAGAAACTCCATATAATATTTCGCAGCCACAAGTGTCAGAGATAGCGGTATTCGTGACGAAACGATATGCGAACATAATGTTTACGGAATATCTCTACGTGACGGCAGGTTGTATTATAGCGAATTCGGTCCCTTGCACTAGTGCACACCGAGTGCGCACTAAGGCTTGTT
>NJRQ01000275.1:113567-139208 GCA_003063805.1 Aphaenogaster ashmeadi | reverse complement strand
ACCCTTAATTATACGCCTATTGATGAGTTTTGGAACACGTCTTACGGCACAGTGGCGGTATCTTGCGTCAGCGGCCTGAATGAAATGAAATTTGACAGCCACATGGACGACGCGAAAACGTCAAACAAAACAGAAATGAAACAGAGATCTGAAGAGCAATAAGAACATAACTGGTGAGAAGAATGAAATTTACGACCAGAAGTAATGCGTCAAAGGAATTTGAACAACACATTGAAGGTACCTAATCTATAATAAACCAAGCTTGGTTAATAAGAAACTTATGTGCGGAAGTTGATATCAAATTATGTTGTAGCAGAGAGAATCTGGTTGTAGTTATCGAGAAGTAAGGTAACAACCGATTCGACCTCGGTGAAACGCATACTCCCTCCGTTGTGCTAATTTTCGGTTGGCAGCAGTCGGGAGTAAAAAAGGGAATCGAGACAGGACAACATTTTGCGGTTTACCAAACGGCGGAGAGATGTTTATAGTCACGAAGGAGATAGACAGTGAAAATATTAGCAAATTATGTCGTACGTGTTTGCGGGAAGACGGCGACAAAATGGTATGTTTATTTGTGGGGCCGGCCGGTTCCTCGCTCGCCGCTAAATTACGATCTCTCTCTTGTTTGGAGGTAAGCAACACTTGTTATCTCAAGTTTAATATAAATTTGTGAGAGATTAAGCCTGTATGTGTTTTATATGGGTACTCATAGGTCTGGCAGGGAGACGGCTTGCCTGAAAAGATGTGTGACCGTTGCGTCACCAGAGCAGAGTCGGCCCTTTTATACCGAGAGCAATGTCGAGCTGCGGACAGGGCTTTGAGGCAAGCGGCGTTGAAGGTAAGACCTAGTATAAGACCTTTACAATGGCTGTAGTAAGCCTTTAGCCTTTTGCTTTAAGCTAAATAATGCTGGGTTTACAATAGATGTAGTAAGCCTTTAGCCATCTGCTTTAAGCTAAGTAATTTCCAACAGAAAACGTTTCCTACGTTACTTTAAGCCCTAAACTTTACAGTTGGGATTCGGCCAACTCTTAAAGCTTAGGAATTACGACTTAAGGTATAAATAAAGCTTTTTATCGAAAATTACTTAGCTTAGAGCCAGTGAACTCTATACTATACTGGAATATGAATGGAAGAAAACGGGACTAGCGAGAGAGAAAACAAGGTCTCAACCCATCCTTTTCTATTTCTGTACTAGAAAGAGAAAATAGAAAATCATGGATCAATCAAAACTCGCTAGACGAAGGTAGAGATAGTACCCTCCTGAACCCATTCTTTTCTTTTTGCGGCCCGCCTGGTAAGCAGTTCACATTTCAGTATAGTATAGAGTTCACTGCTTAGAGCATAAGGCTAAAGGTTTACTCTACCTATTGTAGACCCAGCCTAATTTTCGGCCAAAAGCATTTTCCGCACTGCTTCAGTCATCCTTAAGCTTCAAGAGCTGGTCAGATCCCAATTGTTAAGTTTACGGCTTAAGGCAGCGCGGGAAACGGTTTTTGCCAGAAATAATTTTGCTTCGAGCAAAAGGCTAAAGACTTACTACAGCCATTGTAGACTAAGCCTAAAGGAATTTTATACTTTCGCTGTAACATATATGCCGCTGTAATCAAGAATATGTTTAAATATAGGTATCCAGATTGACGTCGTATGCTACTGTTTCCGGCTGCAAGCTCTATCAAAATCAACAGAATCAAGGATTTGTTCCTGTACAAAATTCTCATAAGACACTAAAATGCGTAGAATGCGGCGCTGTGTTTATGAATTACCAGGAGCTCTGTGCCCATAACCGACTGCATTTACCCTTTATACAGGATAACATACCCATGCAGCACATGCACATTGTGGAATCTCAGAATCCGTATCTTAATTTTACTCACGTCAGTTCGAACTTTGCGAACGATAATATTCCAAATACGCAATTATCTCCGTTGGTCAGACCAAATATGATGCATACTATGTCACTGAACGAAGAAAGTTCAAGTCGAGCTGCTTGTGCCTTACATTGCTCCTTGTGCAATCACACTTTTACCAATAGAAGACAGTTAATAAGTCATAATATAACGCACAGTACCGAGAGTGTCGATATGTCGTGCGATAATGAAAATATAGAGATTTGTGAAAATTCTAATCATATTCCACAAAACTTGAGCTACGAAAGATCAATTCATTCCGTTGATAATCCTATTCAGAACTTGTCATACCAGAGATCCACTGTGGACGACACCGATGGAATACAGAATATAAACTTTCCGGAAAATATTGATCTCGATGGAGTCCAGGAAAGCAGTTCGGAACGCATGCAAAATGTAACGATACATTCCGAGAACGATGTGTCGATTGCCGAAAACTTGAGATTTATAAAATCGCCTGGGAAAGACAGGCAACTCGCGATTGAATATCACGGATGTCCAAGTGACAATAATTACAAGCAGCCTCTCGACATAAAAACCACGGAAGATATCCACGCTAAGAAGCATCAGTGTGAGATATGCTCGAGACAATTTTCACAAAAATCAAAATTATTTGCTCATCAATTGTCTCACTCTGGCCAGCAACCGTTTAAATGTTTAAGCTGTGGCAAAGGTTACGCATCGAAGAGCAAACTCAGCGCGCACATGAGATTACACACAAAGACTAATGTACATCAGTGTAAAGTGTGCGATAAAATATTTTCATATCCATCGTATTTGGAGGAGCATTTAAAAATCCATAATAAAAGTGATAATACACCGCAAAGCAAGGACTATGAATGTACCACTTGTAACAAACGTTTTCGGCTTTTAAAAAATCTAAAAGCTCACGAAAGACTTCATACTGGGAGGGGTTTGGTGCAATGTGAGATTTGTGATAAAAAGTTTAGCCATAATTATAATTTAAAAATGCACTTGCGAACGCACAAGACGTCGAGGGTACACAAATGCGAGTATTGCGATAAGCGCTTCGTACAGAAGGGTAATCTGATTGAGCATTTGCGAATTCACACTAAAGTGAAGCCTTTCGCGTGTAAATTGTGCGGCAAGAGATTCGCGCAATCGAGTCACCTTAAAAGCCATGAAGCATCGCACGGCACATTGAGGCAACACCAATGCCGATTATGTGGAAAGAGATTCAAGCTGGCCAATCATTTGAAACGGCATTTAAATTTGCATACCGGTTCAAAGACTTATAAGTGCAATCAATGCAACCAAATGTTTTCGCAATCTTTTAGTCTGACGAGACATTTAAAGAAGCACAACGAATCGCATATATAATTTATATGATAAATTGTTATTTATGTACATATAAACATATGAATGGACATTGCGAATACATGTTTTATAATTATAAGATTTTCTTTCGCGCGTGACTATAATTAGCTGTTATTTTTTTATTCTCTTACAACAATCGTCATTATGTTTCTTCAAGAAATCGAAGAATTTCAGATCTAAGATCTGAGAGCTTAAACGCGCTTTTTAGAATGATTGGAATATTACGAGAACAAAAGGTAATCTACTTTGTCGTAAAAAATATGTTTATCGTACAATCTTGGCGAAATCTTAAATCTTTCATTTGTAACTTTTGAGGACCGTAGTGAGAATGTTTATTCCTTCTCGTAATTGTTCTTCCGTGATCGTTAACGGGGGCGATATTCTGATGATTTGACCATGTGCGGGTCTCGACAACAATCCAGCGTCTCTCAGCTTTAGACAGATGTCCCAACCCTCGGCGAACTCTGTAAGTAAAAGCCATGAATGTATCATAATAAAATTTAATATTTCTTGTTAAATAAGTAGAAATGTTATTCCACACATGATATCTTCGGTTATTATATCTGTCACGCACAATTATTGTGAGTAAATGTGTGGGATAAAGTTTGCGAGATATGATTTTAATTTTACATGCATCAACAAGTATTTTATCTTCACTCATATCGCGCAACGAATTTTTAATTTACCAACACTTTATCAGCGATACAGCTGAATCACTGATTTGTTCATGACCGTTGATACCTTTGTTTATCACGAGACCGGTCAGAAGACCACGTCCACGGAATTCCGTCGCGATGTCCTTCGGCAGCTTGTCCAGTTCTTCCTTCAGAATTTTTCCAAGTCTCTTCGCGTTCTCCGCCAGATTCTCTTCCTCCAGAATTTTAACCGCCTCCAAAGCAACTCGGTTCCCAAGCGGACTTCCACCGAAGGTGCTTCCATGCGAACCCGTTTCCAGACAGAGCATTATCTGGAAAAAGATGATCAGCGTAAGACCCTTATCGCGCCAAACAAGCGATTAAGATCAATTTCTTTCAAGCTACGTAACAGCAGATATCCGTATTATCGCCTATGTAAAACTTCAACAACAATTTAACGTAAGGAACTTTCATGAATGATAATGGTTGTTAAAATATTTCACATTTTATAGAGTCGCATATTAAAAGAGATGCCCGAAATAGCTAGTATTGAATTATTTTAATGATTGCAATGAAACTTTTTTGGATACCTGATCATTCGCCAGGACACCGGAAACCGGATACATGCCACCGGAGAGTGCTTTTCCCAAAATAAGAATATCCGGCTTGTAGCCTTCGTGATCGATTGCCAAACGCATACCAGTTCTGCAAAGACCAGTCTGCACTTCGTCGGCGATCCATAGAACATTGTATTTCGTGCACAGTTCTCTCACACGTTTCAGATAACCATCCTGAACAGAAAGCGAAAGAATTATACGCCGTTAGCAAAAAGATGATGATATCACCAGTACTCCAATATCAACAAGAAGGAAGAATACTCTGCGCGATCTTCTACAATAAAAAACAGCTTTTTTGCAGTAAAAATAATTTTGCAGTAATACTCGCACAATATATTTTTAATATTTACGATACCATGTATTTTCCGTATTAACTCACAGTCGGCACAACGACGCCAGCTTCTCCCTGAATGGGCTCCATCATGAACGCGCAGATATTAGGATTCTCCTGAAACTTTTGTTCTAGAGTGATCGGATCGTTGTACGGCACCTTCTCGAACATGGGTACGTAAGGACCAAAATCCGTGTAGCAATTTGGATCCGTCGAAGCCGATAAAGCCGCAATTGAACGGCCCCAAAAGTTTCCATTGGCGAACACTACGGTAGCCTTACCGCTCGGCACCTTTTTTACTCTGTATCCCCAGCGTCTGGCCAATTTTACGGCCGTTTCAGAACCTTCAACACCTATAACAAGGAAAGAATGAATGCTTCAACTTTTCTGTCTTCTACAACAAAGAAGTTTGTCTGCTTATTCACGGAAAAAAAATTTCGCTACCATAGATAATCATGGTTTGCTAAACTGTGTTTGCTGTCGTGACTATACATCTCTAAACTACAGCAAAACGGTTTAGCAAACCATGATTAGCTTTGGTTGCTAAACTGTGTTTGCTGTCGTGACTATTAAATTTCTAAACTACAACAAAACGGTTTAGCAAACCATGATTAGCTATGGTTGCTAAACTGTGTTTGCTGTCGTGACTATTAAATTTCTAAACTACAACAAAACGGTTTAGCAAACCATGATTAGCTATGGTTGCTAAACTGTGTTTGCTGTCGTGACTATAAATTTCTAAACTACGTATAAACTACATATAGCAAACCGTTTTGCTATAGAAAACGGTTTGCTATGAAAGTATCCTAATTCGTTTTTAAAGCGAGTCCACACCTGTGTTCATAGGTAAAAACCGATCCCATCCCAGGAGTTTTGTCAGATATTCTCCCAATTCGCCGTGAGGTTCCGAATAGAAGGCTCTTGACGTGTGCGTCAGCTTTCCAGCCTGATCTCTCATTACTTTCACCAGACGCGGATGACAGTGGCCCTGGTTGACAGTCGAGAATCCTGCCAGGAAGTCGAGGTAGCGCTTTCCATCACTGTCCCACAGGTAGACTCCTTCCCCGCGAGAAAGAACAACCGGCAACGGTTTGAAGTGTATACCGCCGTACTTGTTGTCGCGATCGATCACTTGCTGAGAACTCAGGAATCTTCTCTTGTCCGATTCTCTTACGATGCTGAAGAATCTCTGTCTCACGGACTGCATGGCCATGTTTTTCTCCTCACCCTGCAATATAGTTGGAATATTGCAATATTGCTGCAATGCTACTGAAATGTTCTGTGTCGTATTGGCATTTACGAACCTCTTTTTTACCTCTTTTGCACGAGTAAGAGTGCAAGACGTCAGGAAATAGGCATCTGATTCCGGTAATCTTGCTTTTATATCAAGGTGAAGATACGGCAAAAGATACGGTGGATATGATTACTTATTTACCGGAATCGTGCTTGTACACGCAAGCATTGCGACAGGGGGATTTAGAATAAACACCCTTACAGACAGAATCGTATCTGATAAAAAGTATAGAGTAAAGGCGCCAGCGTGCCGAAGTAAACGTGAATCATGATAAACAATACACTCTGAGGCATTTTTATATTAACAGGATATCGAAAAAAAGAACAAAAGAAAACTATGATTGCCTTGCATTTTATTTGAATTTAAACTTGATATAATTTTCAGATATTTTTTTAACTTTGTTAGGAAAATTTGACAACGATCATATAACATAGAAAAGAATTGAAGATAAATGTTAAGTTGAAATTAAATTAAAATGTTAAATTGATAAATGAAAGTTTGAAGATAAATATTAAGAGAATAATACTGTACAAAATTGCAGATTATATATTTTAATAAGACTTTAGACAACAAACTGAAGTCTTATCAAAATATAAAATCGGAATAATTTTGATATAATCAATTAATCGAAATAAAACATAATAATCTTATGAATTATTACTTGTAAAATTATTATTGATTGTAAGCCATGCTTGTATTTTTCGACACATATGTATTATCTCTCGCGTCGTTGTACTAGAAACACATCATTATTTGCGTAGAGAATGTTATCGTATGAAGTTATTAATAACCCGAAATGAATAACTCGTTTGCTACGTTAATTACTCATTTTTGCTGAGATAATAATACGACCACATAAAGTGGCTTATTCGAGTTTTTCGCGCAGAATAGAACATCATCATAAGCGATAATTGTATTTGTTTGCAGCGTTCGACTGTTTTATGAAGAATATCCATAATTTTGATATACGTCAATGCACTTGTGACCGATTCAACCTCTTGCAATATGTCATTATGCCATTATATGATAAAATTTCGATCTGTTAAACGTGATGAACTTTTTCAATATAAACATGTACGTGTGGATTAACGTTGCTGAATATCGCCAAGATAAAAATTGCAGTGGATATTACATCTCTTCTAAATGAGATTTATATACAATGCGCATATTGGGTAGATTAGGAAAATAATGTAGGTATAGAGTATCAACAAATCGTTGCTTGCATTTTTATAGCATAATCATTATTCGCATCTTTATTCGAAAAATATAATATAGTAGTTATTGTTATAAAATTGTTAGCGTCATTGATAGATCTGTCGATCGAGATATCATTTCTACTTGTATTTATCAGTGAGCAAAATGTTAACAATATGCTAACAGTTTGCCAGCAGATTCGAGCACAATATTATAATAAATTAGCGCAATATAATAATAAAAAACATTTAATTATAGTGTTTTGGAAAGCCCTCGAGATAAGCTATAAGAATATGCAATAAAAAGTAGGCGGTTCCATTTAAAAAATTGAAGGTGACCTTTGCGTGATCTTCAAACGACTATCCAAGGTCAAACCAATGACACCATCTTATGTCCCCCTCGAAGTCACAAAACTTTTGTATGAAACATTTTTCTCTAAAATGCTTTGTTTCCGAGATATTTTGCTGTCCAAGTTAAAATGGGACACCCTGTATATATCGAAAAATAGATAGCCAAAATCTAAAAAAAGTACAAGTAAAAATAGATTTTCTGGACGACGAATCACCAACAGCCACGTAGATTTCAAAACATTTTTGAAACGAGCTATTATTGTCGATTCTATTTTTTTTTTATGCACGCAAAAAGCGTGCTGCGCAGCGCGACTGATATAACACAGATATAACAATATTATATTAAAAATGATATACAACGAATGTCCGTTAGTTATACGTGAGAATAGTCTTGGAAATGATATCCGCACACTCGCGTATCTGTCCCTCTGTAATAATTAACGGCGGTGCCAGACGAATGATGTGTCCGTGCGTTGGTTTCGCAAGAAGTCCGCGTTCCTTCAGCTTCAAACAGACATCCATGGCGTCGATCTTTTCATTAATGACGATGGCATTCAAGAGGCCCTTTCCCCTCACCAGAGTGACTATTTCCTTCGGTAGCTTGCTAAGCTCCTCTCTGAACACGCGACCGAGTTTCTCCGCGTTCTCGGCGAGTTTCTCCTCCTCCAGGACGCGAAGCGCTTCCAGAGCGATTCTGCATCCCAAAGGGTTACCACCATACGTAGACCCGTGCTCGCCAGGCTTGATCGTGAGCATAACGGGATCGTTCGCTAGCACGCCGGCAACGGGATAAAATCCTCCGGACAGGGCTTTACCGAGAATTAGAATATCCGGCTTCACGTTTTCGTAATCCACCGCGATTCGCTTCCCCGTTCTCGCCAGGCCGGTCTGCACTTCATCAGCGATCCACAGGACGTTGTTCTTCGTGCAAAGCTCTCGAATTCCTTTCAGATATCCATCCTTTTTGAATAAAGACCATTTTAAGGATAAAGATCGAAGATGGTTTGTTTCTTTAGTCTCTTAAATATTCGTGATAGCTTACCTTGGGAACCACAACACCAGCTTCACCTTGGATAGGCTCCACCATGAAGGCACAGACATTTGGATCAGCGAGAGCCCGTTGAAGCGCCGGGAGATCATCGTAGGGTACGAGCTCGAAGCCCGGCATAAACGGCCCGAAACCGCTGTAGCTACTGGGATCGGTACTCGAGGAGACAGCGCTCATAGTTCTTCCCCAGAAGTTGCCCTCCGCAAACACTATCTTGGCCTGATTGTGCGGTATACCTTTACACGAGTATCCCCATCTGCGTGCCAATTTGCATGCCGTCTCGCCACCTTCCACGCCCGTGTTCATCGGCAACCATTTGTCATATCTGAAGAAATGAAATTTTTTAGATACGAATGTGGGTTCAATATGCAGCACTCACAAAAGCATTATGAAATTGTTTTGCTGCTTGAAGATATATTTGATTCCTCGATTATGATAAAAGCAAAATATAAAATGAATATAAAAGTACATAAATTAGCGAATTACCCTCTTGATAGATTTTCGAAAACAGAGATATACTGTAATTTCGAAAACCTCCGAGGTACAAATAAAACAAAAGGGAGATACAAACAAACGAACTACTGTAAATATTTATTTTTTAGCTGAGAGCATGGTTTACGTTGGTTTTCGGGTATCTTCATTGGTGAAGAAAAAAATGGAACAGTTATTAGATGTTTTAAATTATAACTGTAACCGAATTGAAATATTATTTCAATCCGGATCCTTGTTTAAGATCAAATTTTATCATATTAAAAATAATTAATATCACATCCCCCCCCGACTTATATGACCCCAGATATGTTAGCTAGATTTCCGAAATAACATCACGCCGTGTCTACAGGGTGTTTCATTTTAATCTAGCCAGGCGAATATTTCAAACGCTGTTGAGTTTAGAGAAAAATGTTTCATACAAAAGTTTTGTGACTTCGAGGGGGACATAAGATGGTGTCATTGGTTTGACCTTGGATAGTCGTTTGAAGATCACGCAAAAGTCACCTTCAATTTTTTAAATGGAACCGCCTACTTTTTATTGCATATTCTTGTAGCTTATCTCGAGGGCTTTCCAAAACACTATAATTAAATGTTTTTTCGTTAAGTACTTTCCGAGTTATAAGGTTTGAAAGTTACAGTATTTTGACATAAAATACAAAATATCTTGTAAAACATTCAGTTTTCGGTAATGTTACCTTAATACTTTTATGCACAGAATAATGAGACGAGTCAATTGGTATGAAAAAAAGACATGGTTGCTTTTAAGAAAAAATATGTAATTTTTAACATGCATCTGTATACTTTTTCTTAAAAGCAACCATGTCTTTTTTCATATCAATTGATTCGTCTCATTATTCTGTGCATAAAAGTATTAAGGTAACATTACCGAAAACTGAATGTTTTACAAGATATTTTGTATTTTATGTCAAAATACTGTAACTTTCAAACCTTATAACTCGGAAAGTACTTAACGAAAAAACATTTAATTATAGTGTTTTGGAAAGCCCTCGAGATAAGCTACAAGAATATGCAATAAAAAGTAGGCGGTTCCATTTAAAAAATTGAAGGTGACTTTTGCGTGATCTTCAAACGACTATCCAAGGTCAAACCAATGACACCATCTTATGTCCCCCTCGAAGTCACAAAACTTTTGTATGAAACATTTTTCTCTAAACTCAACAGCGTTTGAAATATTCGCCTGGCTAGATTAAAATGAAACACCTTGTATACTTATCTTCTACTTTGATTTCTTATACTTTAAATCTCGTTACGTCATCGCTTATCTTATCAATATGAACTTAGGATTCAAAAATAACACTTTGTACCTGAACAGTTTCGTGATATATTCCTCGAATTCACCCAAAACATCAGAGTAAAATGCCCTGGATGTCAGAGTTAAAATCTTCGCCTGATCGATCATCGCCTTATAGATTCTGGGATGGCAATGTCCTTGATTAACTGCCGAATAGGCGCTTAGAAAGTCAAAGTATTGTTTTCCCTCGATGTCCCACATGAATACACCCTGAGCTCTGCACAGAGCCACGGGAAGTGGATGGTAATTGTGAGCACCGTATTTAGATTCACGGTCGAATACTTGTTGAGATGTAAGTGTTCTGTGGCATTGAACGCGCTAAAAGAAGAGGAAATGTTTAAGTTAATCCTGATGGTATCTCACTAAAGTACTCACTTAAGTACTCTCAAGTATTTTAATAATAAAAAAGTTGTGATTATGTATAAATAAATTGGATAAATTACTTTAAAGATGTAATTTAATATAGCATTTTTAATTTATATTTATGTACTCATACACAATTCTGATAAAATTATTAAAATGATAAGATTAGTATACTAATTAATTATATTACCTGAGACCGGGACAGTAACGTTCTTGCCGACCCTTTGATATTTAGCAACGCCACTTTTATTAACGACTTCATCACGTAAACTGTACTTCCTTGTTAAGACGGTAGTAAACTAAACCACGGCCGAGAAACTTGATATTAGAACTCTTCGAACCGTGAACCAAGTGGTCCACTGTAAATTGAAATACAGCCTTCGCGACAGCTGCTATTCTGCCAATTATAATAAAGTGAAAGTTTGTCGGAACGCAGCTGTCTCATTCATCTGAAATATTAATTTCAATATAATATTTACTCGAGAATTGCGTACGTTGTTTATCGTTATCAATGATCATTTCTCTTTCTGTTGACTAAACTTTAAGATGAAGATTTAAAAATGTTAACTTTAAAATTAATCCGCGCATGATATAATTGTATTATATAAATGTAGATATTACATGCAATTTTACAATCAAAGTATCTTTGAAATTCTAATATATCGAATTGTTTATTGATGCACTTTTCTATCTCTTAATCCGCTAAAAAGGTCATAATACAATACAAGAGCCCTGATAGAAATATTTTACTGAAAGTACTATGAAATCGATGAAAGGTGAAATGAAAGTTATGGAAAAATTATAGAATATATTTCAAAATAAATCATAATTTTCCTTATGAAATGTAATACTGTGAAATATAAAGAAAATTAAATTATACTGTTGAAAAGTAATAACAAATTTTTTGAAATATTAGATATCATGAAATTTACTGAATTTAAGTGAAAAATAAATTTTTACTGAAATATTGATGGAATAATAATGAAATGGGGTCAATTGAGAGAGAATTTAAAATACATTTCAATAAAAAATTTCATTATATTTTTAATAGAATATTTCCATCAGCGGGATTTTAATTAAACCGCATTTGTTTTTATTTTCGAAATTTCTCCGAGTAATACTTGCATCGTTAAAGTAATTAATAATGCACCGATTAAAAATTAGATATTAAAAGCTTTAAAAAATGTTATATTTATCACTAAAATAATTTTTTTATTCGCAATAAAATTTTCCTTAGTTTCCCAAATTATAACATTAATAAGTTAACGCGCGCGCGAATGTATAAATTCTATACTCTTACAGAGATCACAATTCAGTCAGCACATTCCCAGCAGTCACTGACCATCGACATAAGCGGACTTATCCCAACGACTACTCAGACTGGCGAACAACTGAGTTCTACTGCCTAGTTCAAGTTTTATTTATCTTAATCGTGCTACGCGTGTATCGACGAATACCGTCACTAACATGCCTCTCACTACGTACATACACTGTATACGTCCTATTGCTTTCTCACAGATTTGGCCGTCCTTGTCGCACATATTATTGCTGATAATAACAGTAATAACCCTCTTACGATATATCTATCTATGTACATTACGAAGGAAACGGCCTGATAGAAGCATACGGAAGACTACGAATTTACGTAGGCGAAGAAGACGGATAATTTTTGTGATTTACAAATGATTTTGATTATTAATATCAGCAATTTTTTTATTTCAAAATCGAATGACGGTCATTTTTTCAAAATATTTCCAAATTTAACATTTGTATTTTTCAATGGTTCGAACCACAAACGAAATTATTGTTACTACAAACAAAATATTTACATTTTCTTCATTGGAAACTTAATTTATTATAGATCCAGTGCCAATTTCATAGAGGTATAATGTCCATATATTAAACTTATTATATAAGTGATGATAAAAATCAATTTCTGTTTTGTATAGCATTTGAATGTGACACAAGTTTGAAAAAATTAGAAGCAAACTAATATCGATAACAACTTCGTCGTACAATATATATCGAATACAATGCATTTTTATATTATGTAGTATAAAACATTAACTGTGCTTTGTGAGATACATGTCAACTTGCTGAGTTGTTCCGCTTTGCTGCATTGATTCAATTGCTTTATTGACTATCACTTCTGATGTTTCTTCTGTTATCTAAAATAAAATATAAAATCTGAGAAAATATACCCATGTATCACAGCATTATATTACAGCATTGTAATTTAACTAATGGTCTCACATTATTAATAGTCTCTAATACATGATCTATGCTTTCACATCTTAATAATAGTCGCCTCAAAGTAGTTAATGTAACAACGGCCATGAATATTAAAATTCGGTATGCACCGACTGTTATTTTATCCCATATCCTACAAGTAAATAAATATTCTAGTAATCCTACAAGTATGTGCTATTGCCAGTATCAAAGTTAACTAATGAAGTTGCAACGCAATATATTGCAGTTTTTATGACAACATCATACATACATACTTAGCAATAGATCCATTGCATATTATTCCAGCAAAACACGAATAAAACCATGTATCGTATGGAAGATTATAAAGCGCATCAATTTTAACAAGATGCTTGTACAATTCTACGTCTTCTTTTTCCAATAGTGCGTATGTACAGTCTTGCAATTTTCCCACTTCTTTCTGTAGCTTCTCAACTTGCACAAAAAGTCCAGACAATATCCAATATATATCTACCAGTTTCTCTTCTTCTGATTCAACGTCAATCACATGCCATAGTGTCTCAGCCATTTTGCTCATAGCTCTGAAATAAATAAAATTCTGTTACAATATAATACTTTTGGCTATCATACAAAACATCTATGAATTTATAGAGTCAATAGGCATCCTGGAAATTCTGGATCTCAATTAGAACTTTTAATGAAAATGTTCAATTTAAAAGTTTGAAGCAATATTAAATAATATAATGAACCTATATAACGGCGATTCCAACTGAGCAGCCATATCGACTTTCGCTCTTCTTTTGCGTAACAGCCACATCGCTAGGAATATTAGATGAGGCTTTGTAAAGTCGTCTATGATCTTGGCGACTCTCAGTGCTCTCTGCAAATCCTGAAATTCCGCCTTACGCTGGGCCATTATAAATCCATGGCTGTCTGCGTAAACCGGTATAACATCGAGCAACACTTTCCACAAGAAATTTCTGTACATAGCAGGTACGGTAAATCTTAAACAAAACTGCTTTAATTTTGTTTTGTCAAGCGGGCGCTCCTTCAATAATATCTCCAGAGACTTCTTCTCTTCGACGCTGCGAAAACCAACCTGCCATTTAAAAGCAATGATATTTTATAATTACAAAGCAATCTGACGAGGAAACTCTTATAGCATGAAAGCTTTCCAGCAAGAGACACATATCGACACAGTAGTCATTCTATTTGTTCGATATTTATAAATTCGACAAACAGTTGTCGAAAACAAATTTTGTCGACAAAAAGATACCAAATTTGATGCAAATTCTGTTATATTCAACGATGTCAACAAATTGGTGGCAAATATACAACAAAATCTGTTGGGAACAAATTGCAAAAACCGTGTAAAGCTTGCTGACAACTTGACAACAAATTGACGGCATTGTCAGCATACTTTGCTCGGTTTTCGCCAACAATTCGCTCTCACATTATGTCAGCAAGCTTTGTCGGCAAAACACAACCTAGTAAACAAACTGTCTGCAGTATGCCAGCAGATTGGCAGGAGATTCAATCAGAAAAATGCAACAGATCCGGTATCATCTGTGCATTAAGTTCGTGTTTTGCCGGCAGATCTTGCTAACAAAATCTAACAGCAGATTTGCAGCAGAAACCGAACAGAATCTGTCAAACGCAGATTCTGTTATATTTCTGTTGCCAATCTGAGTCAAATCGTGTAACAAAAATGTCAAGATCTGCTTGATTTCTGCTATTAATCTACTATCATATTTTATTGGACAAACTTTGCTATATTTCTGTCATCGTTCTACCAGCAGAATTGTATATGTCAAGTCCTATGTCAAATCTGTAGTCTTTTTGCTGACAAAATTTGTAGCGGGCGCTTTGCAAAATCTATTCTCGACAAACTTGGCTAACTGGGCAAGCTTAATGCGGACACAGTTGATACAAATTTGCTGAATATTTTTGATCGAATTTGCTAGCAATTTGTAGGCAAATTGCTAACATTTTGCTGACTGGATAGTGAAAGACAAAAATAGAATGACTCCTGTGTCGATGTGTGTCTCTTGCTGGAAAGCTCTTTGTATAATTGTCGCTTCGATTTAAAGAGCAAGTGGATTTTGGAGCTTCACCTTTTCGTAATACTGCGAACGAAAATTCCGCTCGTCCGTCATCTTTCTCCAATCTTGTTTAAGTAGAAACAGGTAGAGGAGATGTATCGAAGTTGAACAAGATAATCAGATGGAAAACGTTCTTACTGCAACCTGCAACATTTGTATTTACGTTATGCACCTGTCACGTATACCTACGTAGAGCAACTGTATCAAAATATAACCTACAAATTCTGCCGCATAGATCGCCGCGTGTACGTGTAAGTTTCGGTTGGTTTTATGGCTTTCAAGGAAACAAAACTGAATTTACATCACAATTTACATGTTGCGTTCGCTCAAATCGGGGAGATCCACGTTTTTTTTCTTATACATAATAGCCACGTGTAATTATTCTCATTATTATCATCTGTCATCGGCACGCCCGCGTACGTGTCACTGAACATCACAGTTCTATATACATCCGTAGTTCTATAGACATAAAGACATTGATAATAACATTAATAACTAAGCATCACGATTTACCCTGTAACTCATTATCCTCGTTTCTTTATGCGCAGTAGATTGATCAACAAGCTGTTCTTTTTCTTACAATAATTTCTTTTAATTCTTTCGTGCTATGTCAATTAGCCATACAAAGTAAGCGGAGTACTGGATGCTAATAATTATAGAAAGTAATGTAATATAATGACACATGTATAATCTGTGATCCGTGATTATAATCTGTCTGTTTTTAGCTGATGTAATTATGTCCCAGGAAGAGAAGGATCTGGACGTAAATAAAGCCTTTGAGGATTTGTTATTCGCGGAAGAAATTGCACAGAAGTCGGGCTACGAGAAGGGCTATGAGAATGGCAAGGAGCAGCTGCTAAAGGGATATCACCTCGGATACCATAGAGCTAGCATAATCGCCGCGCAATTAGGATACTATAGCGGAGTCTTGGAACACTATTTGCAGAGTAACGACGCCAAATGCGAGAAAGCGACAGCGATAGCCAAGACGCTCCTGGAAGATATTCACAGCACTCTTCCCGATCACCAAGACGACAGTCTGGACATTCTGAAAGCTGTGGAAGATATCAAGTTCAAATATGCCAAATTCTGTTCGCTAGCAAAGATCAGTTCGCTGTACCCGGAGACAGATAGACTTGAATTTTAATGTGACGACAATGGCGGAATATAACCAGCACTTTGAGAAGGCATTGGATTTCATTAATGCCTATCAGGAGTTGATAGATTGTCATCTAGTTGACTTTATTACTGAGGGGTTGTGGGATAAGTGTTTACCGGAGAAACTTAGATTAGAACTTGAAGCTATCGATACGAGCGATATCTGGGCAGAAAGCAATACAGACTCGGAGTTGAGTAATTTCATACAATTAACAAGATCACTTTCTTTAGAATCGTGTCCAGCTGTTATGCACATGGACGATTTGCCAAAGCTGTTACCGCAGTCTTCCAAGGAACGTTTGATCGAAAATAAACCAGTTCATCCGAAATCTGAGCTCATGAATACAAAGAAGTCACACGAAATTGAAGTGCTTGGGAAAGTTGTTGCCGAAATGGCACTTTCCACCCGCAGTTTAGTGATAGACGCTGGAGCTGGAAAGGCGTATTTGTCAACGTATTTATCAGAACATTTCAATATTCCTGTATTGGCAATTGATTCGTCGCAGGTTTGTCACAAGGGTGCGATAAGCCGCCAGGAAAAAATTCAGAAAAGGAAACGATCGCTAACAAAGGTTTATGAAAAACATATTTGATATAATTCTAGTTTATCACATTATTAAAAATTCTCATGTCATATCCCTTTTAGGTTCGATATATAGTTCAAGAATTAGACGACACGACTAATTATAACAAAATAGTGAATGCATATTACCCTGATTGGAGCATAAATAAAAATCTCATTTTGACAGGATTACATACTTGTGGAATGCTTGTACATTCTGTAATCAAAGCTTTCTTACGTGCGAAGGACATTAATTTGCTTCTTGTAGTCCCATGCTGTTATCATTTAGCGGATGAAACATTGAGCGGACGTTGGAATTTCACTAAAAATGCTAGAATGTTGGCTCAACAGTCTATCGAACGGAGTAGACATAATAAGCGTCTTTCACCTTCGTTATTTTACAGAGCCGTGCTGCAAGTTATTTTACATTCGATGGGTCAGTACAGATGGTATAAACATAAATATATTTAAATATCGAAGTTTTCGATCATTGGATGGGATCTTATGCCTCAATTTAATAATGCAATATTAAATTTCCAGCTTTAGCATAAGACGTTTCAAGACCAAATAGTAATCAGCGCTTCAAAGTACAAAGTAAATATATACAACTCACAAATTATTAGGCATAAGATTCCACTCGATGATTAAAAATGTTAATATTTATTTATTTGGCACCATACATATTGATTGCTATTTATTCAATGAACACATTTGTTATATATTTTGAATTGGCGTAAATTTATATTATATATATTGTTAATAGGACGTTATAATGCTAAAGTAGGTCGTGGTGGATCATTAAATAATTTTGCGGATTACGCAAAGTGTGCGCTATTCAAAATCGGAGTGGACAAGAAGCAGGTGTGTGTTAAACATAGACTTATTTCTTCATTCTAATATGCCAACAGAAATTTTATGAAATGCACAATTTTAGATACCATCCACTTATATGCTGCAACAAATATATCAGAATCACATAAATTTTGAACCAAGGTTGCGTCTATTTCAAATGTTGAGAATATATATGAGCTCAGTGGTGGAAGCGGCAATCATGTTGGATAGAATAATATTTTTACAAAATAATATCCAGTGTTCCAAAGTTGCTGTAATACGCTTGTTTGATCCAACACTCTCTCCCAGATGTTATGGAATAATTGCAACGAAAGAAGTACAATAAGTGCGAAAATAATATTAAAAATGTTACAGAAAAATAGAAAAAATAAAAGATTTAATCTAATTATAAAATAGTATGCCAATTTATTCATTAGTACAAATGTGTGAATAATTCAAACACAAAATATTTAAATAATTATATGTAAATTGTATTGTTATATAAAATGAGGCAATTTTTAATAAAGTTTTTTCGTTAAATTAATTGTCGATATTCAGATTCACACAATTGACTCCTTCAAATATTTTCCAATGTACTATATCAACTGATGTTGAATATTCTACATTATATTAGTTGTTCAATATTCTACATTATATAAATGTGAGATTTTCAAGTGATACTTTTATTTATCTTAAAAATAATCACTTTTTATTAATGCATTCATCATACATTATACATATACAATTACTTAACTCGTGATCAGAGTCAAGACTTATATTCTATGTTTTATCCTTAATATTATAATCTTCCTGTTTGCTTTGTATATTTATAATACAATTGCATATATATATTTACTTCAGTGTACGAGAGCGAGTTCATAAGTAACTCTAAGGAAATACAAACAAAAACTATAAAACTGCAATTGCACTGTTTACACCTGTTCACGGTTGCTACTTCATCCTGTAATACTTTATTGTAATATAGCTAGTTTCTAGAAAACGCACGTAATTTTAATACATTTGACAAAGATTATAAGCCATATCGATTGAAACCTTCAGTATCTAGTAAATTGTTTTGTTTCGAACAGATGTATATAAAAATAAGGAATTAATATTAAATATGTATAAAATACATATTTATTACTTTTATTTATAAAAAGATTCAGTATATATTAATATCATCCAATAAATATCCACATCAAATAATTGATGTAACGTTGATTTTTTCCGAAAGGTAATCACAAATGTGTGAAAATATCAAAATTTACAAAACAAGAATTATTACAGGGTTTTTTTATTTGTGATAAGGGTGCGTTGTATATTATTATTTTTCGATTAATTTGCATTTGTCATTAATCACTCTTTGGCTTTCATCGAGACTAATCGAGTTTAAGAGCATAATGACTTTAAGATCAATCCAATACAGCAACTAAAATTACTTGTTTTCTACAAGTTAGTTTTAAATAGTTCTACTTTCTGTGTGAACGTATTATTGATATTTTATGTAAACGTACTAATAATAACACGAATTAAAAGTAAACCACATCATTTAAACAATCGGAATTTTATATGTATATAAATCAATGCCACTGCGTTAAAACATATTTTTTCTAAGTTTTGATATTTTTGTAAAATAGAAGGAAAATATATACAAGGTTCTATTCTATTATAAAATTCTTTTCGTTTTAACATCAATGTGACTCCGATTATAACACACATAATTTAAGAGAGAACTATTGAGTTTCAATTAATAATTAATATTTCATTTTACTCACATAGTGTTAACGTCTACCATTGTCTTTGAATGACAAACTATCACTTTGTATAACTTGTCCCTAGCATTGAGGCCTTTCTCATTATGTTCAGTTTCTATCTATTAAAATAAATAGTTTGTGCAGAAAGAAACAAGTCGCATGATCTATAAATATTAGCTAAATTATATGGTGTATGATATACAAGAATGACAAGTAATTACTATATCATACCTATACACAAAAGGAAAATACGATTCAAAGAATTTGCATCCTTTTCAATTGTTAATTAATGCTTTTGTATGCAAAAATTATGCTTATAAGGAATGTGTAAAAGCTATTTCTAGTGCTATGAATGTACGGAGATGCAAAAATACGTTGCGCAATTTACATTAGCACTTGATATAAATGTGGTAACATAAACTAGAAACAAGAGAAAAGGATACGACATCAAAATAAAGAATTAATATTCAAGGTATAAATCTAATAAAATACGAATTAGTTTTCACTGTGATGTATCTTTTTGTGCCGTTGGCGAGCTGCGTAAAGAGTCACTGATACTTCGCTTAAAATTGTTACATCTGATTTAATAGTCGGCGCAAGAATCTTGAAAAGGAAGATCTAATTTTCAATGTTATGTTTTTCGTAACATAACACGTTTGTCGTACGATTATACTCGACTCTGAGATCAACCCACGGTATTATCGCACAAGCACTGCTTGTGCAAATTTGTCACAACCTAAACATTAAGTTCCATCGATAAGTCCTAAAATCAAGCTTAGTTACTGCCTTAAACAAATAGTATAATACAATATAGACAACTCTATTACAGTCGCCTGATTCAAGTCAGGTGCATTTCATAGTAACGACCTCTCCACTTCTGATTAAGAGTGAAGCTTTACCGCTTGGCTAAAGTATCCTCCTCGTGTGCTATATGGCTTGTCTTACATTTTTCAATAGACATTATAGCGCGGCGGAATTACAATTGTCGACTAGTGGTGATAGCGGACCGATTTTTCCTCTTCCACTTCCCGCTCGGTCTGCTTCGTACTGAACGTCCAAGGACAAACCTAAAATAAGAAGCACACTTTTAAGCTTTACATTGTACAATACAATAAGTGAAGTGGTACTCTTGAAACTTTTGCTGTATGCATATAACGATTTTCATAAAACGTAAAACATAAATCTCAATGTGCTATCATTCATACAAGTAGATAGAAATTGCAATTAAAACAATTTTTGATGAATCCCATCACCATAAACATATTTGGCATTTTAGCATATTGACAACCTGTAACGTACATTTCTGATATGCGTATTTACCGGAGGGCCTCCGGGAAGTGGATGGATGATGCAACGATCCTGTTGACATTGTATTTGATTCGGGAATAAATGCGGCTACTAGCAGCGCGCAGATCACAAGTAACGCACCAAACACGAACGGCGGCCCCGGTACAAGCTGGAAATACAATTTAACAAATATTGATTTTTATTTAAAACAACATCGGACAACATATTGCTTATACATTTATACATACATAAACATATCGATTCTTTCTTTTCAATAAATAAATTTAATGTTGCATGTATAAAACTTACAGAACAGATAGGCTAACAAAAAGAAACTATGCTTACCTGTAGATATAATGTATGTACCTGAGGCATTATATCAAGATGTGTACTAGTTCCCGTTCTGTTGTTTTCGTCCACAAACGATTTTAAGGGGAGATTGGGCGTATCATCGTTAAGATCAACGTGAAAAAGGTAGAATATGACGCCGAACATAGCAGGGCCCAATCCATTGCAGAGACCACGCATCCCAGTTACCATACCTTGTGCTAATCCTTGTTTATCAGCATCAGAATGCATAGATACGAACGCGGAAATCGCGGGGTATGTAATGCTTGATACAGAAGCAAGCACACCAGCAGCCCACATCATCCTTGAAGTAATTAAAACAATACTTGATAAGACTTTGTACATTTACTCTTGTTATCTTGTTTAATTTTGATTTATTAAATTTTGATGCATTATTAATAGTACAATATTGCTATAATGCAAATGAAGAAATGGTTTACCATGTTTGCGAGCCGAATCCATACCACATGAGTTGTAACATCTCAAATAACAGACCAAGCATTATAGTATGTTTGCCGCCGAGTGTTCTCATCAAGGGTCCTAATACAATCTGCGCTGCCACACTCAGAATGCCCACCACGGCAATAAATATTGCTACCATGAGATTGGAAAAGCCCATAGCCAATTTTAAGTAGACGAATATACAACTATACTGTCCCGCTTCAGGAAGGTAGCTCAGGAACACAGTAACACATAGCATTAAAATAGTATGGTCTTTTCCAACCTGCAAAGTAAACTTGGTTATATATTTACATATTATATATTCTATATACATTCTTATTTTTTAAAATTATATATTACACAGGAAATACACTTTCTTCTCTTTGATAGATTTTATAATTTTTAAAATATATCATGCTTTTACCTTTCCAAGAGCAGCAAACGGATCAGCTTGCTCCCATGATATAGGTGCTGGTGGACGTGTTTTTTCAGGCAAACTTTCAGGTACAGCCACTAATATGAAAAACACATCCAAGACTGCGATAGCTGTTGCTAATGCTACGGCAAGATTTTCTCCGTATGTCTTCATGATATAAGCACCTAAAGCTGGACTTATTACCATACTCGCAGCAAAAGTTGCTGACACCTGAGGAACAAAATATATAATTTATTTTATAAGTTGAATAAGCAATTATATATATATTATTTCAGATTATTTCTTATTGTTACTTATGAGATAAAACTTTGGGCATTTAAATGCAAATATTGTTATTTTAATTATAAAAATGATATACACACGTACCAAGCCATACGCTAGTGATCTTTGATTTTCTTCCGTCACGTCCGCAACGTATGCAAACACCACTGAGAATGTGCAAGCGAATACGCCACTGATGGAAATCATGGCAAAAAACCACCACGTATTGATGCTCATTAGGGGGATTGGTGCGCATGTGAAGGCCACTGTGATAAGTAAAAAAAATTTTCGACCCCATACGTCGGAGAGAGCACCGATCAGTGGCGCGGAGAGAAAAGATAAGATTCCTTTGATTCCTATTATCAAGCCATTCATCAGGAACGTGTGATCCGGAAATGTTTCGTTCAGTACGCTAATAATAGGCATGGTTAATAATCCCCATGCAAAGAATTCCAGAAATATTACAACCAATGCATGATACACGCTCGCCTCGCCAACACCAGAACTCTGAAAAAAAAAACAAGATACAACAGCATATTACAAGACGATCTTTAATACGAGTACGTAAATTACGGGATAATTTTTAATAGGAGTGTTAGAGAAGCGGAAGTTCCCTATGTAACCCCATAGGAGATCAATAAAGAGCATCTAATCTAATCTAATAGGCCACAGAGGAGATTTGTTTCGACACTACTGGCCAATTTTATTTAAATTAATATTCACTTCTTTCATTAATATGTCAAAGAGCACCTAATCTAATCTAATAGGAATATAGGAGTCGCAACGTATAAAATAAATTTCGATATAAATAGATATATTTGTGTCATGTCTTCTGCATATATCACAAGTGACAGATACTTATGATATTTTAGCAGCTGACCTTGATGTGCCTGTAGCATTGTTGAACAAATGTAGGGGGTGGTGTGAGTTTGGCTATAGCGTGATCTTGACTGTTATGTATCTCAGAACAGGTCGGGCCCAAGCCCTCCGTTCCACTGTTTGCCCCAGGGGGCATGACCCCTAAAAAGTGTCGCTATGTATGTTTCCTTTCATATTCTCACGTTTTAATCGACACCTTTGTCGTCATTCCGCTTACGGGTATGCAATAAAGAGACAGATAATCCTCTCTTAATGTCATATTAGCACACTCTTTCTACAGTTCTGAATTAAATTTTAGTCTGTCCTTCGATATTACTCGCAGCTTGGTCGCTCGGGTCGTCAAGGCCGCATGATTTTTCGTAGCTTTTCTTACGCAACGTCCAAGATAAGTGAGATACTGCACCATGATTGAAATGCATGCATTGCGTGCCCGTACTGCACTCTGCTACGTTTTTTATCTTAAATTATTTTATGAACTAGTTTCTTCAGTCATACTGACACAACTGTTTGATTTATCGACGTTACATTTGCATTACAAATGAGACTGTTACAACGAAGCCGTGTGTCTGTCTTCACTATATATTCGTTTTTTCAGGTTCCATTAGAATCGACAATGCCTGTTAATACAAAACTTTGATTATAACGATTTATAACGCTCGAATAAGACCATCGGCGCATTTACATATTTCTAATTACTATTTACTTTTGCGAATATTATTTATGCGCTCTTATGTACACTCCGCTTTAAAAAATGAGTTTTAGTAAGAAATATTAATCAAACGTAAGATACGACAAGTCACTCCGTTGTCACTCTGCGCTTCCTCGTCTGCAGTTATATCTACGAGAACGTGACATAATCCTCAATCCTTTCTGGCAAGCGGTTGTCAACGGTGTTTGAACTTTATTATGGCAGTGCAGGGCTCAAGCTAGCGCGTCCCTCCGTGGCATCCTCTTAAAATCCGTTCGACGCGCGCGTTTTATTATACTTCTCAAAAGTAAGTCCGCGATCATCGAGTCACATGACATAATTAGTCCTGTAACGCTGTCGTCTCGCGTACAGTGCCAAATCAGTGGCGTCATTGGTTTCTTGGCAAGCTACGAGATCCAGAGAGTACGTCCCCGAGTACGGGGTAGAGGCTCAGGAATACCGAGCGGCGTCTTTCACGCATCGCCAAACGTCGCTTCTCACCGCTTCCTCTCGTGACGGACGGAGGAGCGTCTCAGGCGTCTGTCTTCGGGCATTCGTCGGAGACGCTGCTTCCCGGAGGCCCGGGTCGACGACGAGCGGGGGACACGACTCGCGCGCGGCCTTGATCCGACTCGCGCACGGTCGCGGCGCGCGCGTGTGACGTCACACAGGGATCCGCGGACAGAGGGACGCGAGTCTCCCCGAAACGGGGCGCTCTCCACGGCGCCGTCCGCGGATCTTCCCCCCTGCTGATCGGCGACGCGCGACACTCGACGTCCGGGAGTCCTCTCGGTCCTCCGCGCGACTAGAGGCGGCTTTGAGCAAAGAGTTACGCTTCCTTCTTTTTCTGTCTCTCCTACCGTCCGTCCGTCTCTACTCCGTCACTCTCTCTCTCTCTCTCTCTCGTCCGCCCGTCTCGTATCTCCTAATCTCGGAGACCACAGCCGTTCGCGCGGCGGCGGCTGCTGCGGGGCGAGAGCCCTCGACGCGCCGTCGAATCCCTCGCGCGGTCCATTCACGTCGCGCGGGACGGTTCACGCGGGGAATCAAACCTCCTCCGCGTCGCAACTGCTCCAACTGCTCCCTCATCCCCAGTGCCGTAACTAGCCCGCGTCGCGCCCCTCTCCCTCCCCCCTCCCGGAATACCATATAATAGAAAAAACTGAATTTCTGAACTAAAAGGAACGTTTATTTGCCACAAATAGATAGCTTTTTGTTTTTTTTACTTCTTAATTTTTTATTCTATTAGTTTTTAAAAATTAAATTTACTTTTTTATCTATTATCATTTATTATCGTATTTATTGTTATTATTAATTTTCGTCATATATTTGTTATAATTATAATTTTAAAAAATAAATTATCTAATCATTTTTTAAAAGTATTAAAAAATTCGGAACATGCACGTAGATTATCGATATCTATGACTAATTGTAAGCAAAGATTCTTTAATGCAAAATGAACAATAAAACATTAAAGCGGAATCTACAATGAGATTTAAGTCGTAAGACTCATATCGACCAATCACAGTTGAGCATTCTAAAAGACCGCAACTTTAAGTGTGATTGGTCGATATGTTAAGTCTTACGACTTAAAATCTCATTGTAGACACCGTTTAAGGTCCGAATTCATAGACGTTTCTCAGTTCTCAAGATCAGTCTGTCTTTGTTACGCGTATGGTAAAACGTAGTTAGCGAGACAAAGACAGACTGAGAACTGAGAAACGTCTATGAATTCGGACCTAAGACGCGAGTTGCGCCTCGGTTGTCTAGCCGTAGTCTGGGCCGGTATTCATAGTCCGTTC
>NJRQ01000275.1:77711-99728 GCA_003063805.1 Aphaenogaster ashmeadi | reverse complement strand
AGTCTGCGCGGGGGCCTTATAGCGTAGCGTAAGCATAACATAAGAGCGCTGGACCAATGAGCATCTTATGTAAATCAGTATGGCGACTTTATGCTGGATGCTAATTGGTTTAGCGGTCTTATGTTATATGCTTATGCTACGCTATGCATTTTATGTGTTCGGGTCTTAACTGAGCTCAATCACTAGTTAAAAGTTAATCGGAGTTTAGTCAAAATCACTTTTATGTTCATTTCTACCAATATAGATTAAATCAAAGTAAATTATATTCGACAACTGGCCAAATTGATTAATTAGAAATATTCTTACTACGTTAGCGACCACAGGTTTTGGTTCATTTAACGAGCAGAATTTTAATAATTTTTGATGCTAATAAGCATCTATAAGATCTTCCCTTTAATATAGATTAACTTAAATCTCGGTTTAACTTACTCTTTATCTATTTCTTTTGTAAAATTAAAAAAAGATCAGTTAAACCGAAATTAAAGTTAATCTACATTGGTGGAAATAGACATAAGGCTGGGTCTACAATAGGGTGTAGTAAGCTTTAAGTTCTAAGAAATTGACCAATCACATTAGAATTATATTAGAAATATAAAATAATCGACTGTGATTGATCAATTTCTTAGGGCTTAAAGCTTACTACACCCTATTGTAGACTCAGCCTAAAGCCGTAAAGGCAACTTCGAGCGAACTCCGATTAACGATTGACGATTTACTAATGGGAGCTTTCCAACAAGAGACACTGTGTTACACAAAGGCATCTCATTGGCTACATAGTATCTAAAACATCATCTAAGATAATATGTAGCCAATGAGAAGCCTTTGTGTAACACAGTGTCTCTTGTTGGAAAGCTCCCATTATCTGTCTGTACTGTGGGTCCACTTGAGGCCGATTCTACAATAGGGTGTAGTAAGCTTTAAGCTCTAAGAAATTGACCAATCACAGATTGGAATTTGAGGAGAATAATCGACTGTGATTGGTCAATTTCTTAGGGCTTAAAGCTTACTTCACCCTATTGTAGAATCGGCCTGACGCTACAAATACTTCGAAGCATTTACTTGACAAATCAGAAGAAAGAATTTTACTAATTCACCAATCAAAAAATGCTTTGATGCATTTGTAGCATCAAATGTACCGCAGTCTGTATTTATCAATTAATATCTCTGTAGAATCGTTAATTCTTCACATTTTGATAGTCGCAGCCATGTCTTAAGTGATTCGCTGTCTATGGACGAGATCGTCCCGCAGCCACCTAGCGTCGTGCGCGCGAGACTCGACGAGACACGTCTCGGGGGGCCGCTCGTCAGACGCCCGAGCTACGTCGATTAGTGCATACTGCCGCTTTGCGCATAGCACCGTGAGAGTGCGTAGCGTTCAGTGGTGGAAAAAAAATGGTGGTTATTTGGGTGTAGTCGGGGCGAGTTTTCTGCAACACAAATGTGAGTACCGGCTGGCTAAAGGGGTTTAACGAGTGCCGTTTCGTTGAACGCAACCGCGTGGCTAGTATGACCGTGGGTCCGTGTCGGACGGTAACGAAAATACGAGAGAGCGGACGGACACCGATTCTCCCCCGCATGAAAGCCCGAGACCGAAGTAGGTACTGGTTGGCTCGTGCCATCTCTCTCACTCTCTCTCTCTTTCTCTGTGTCTCTCTTCTTTTTCTTTTTCCCTTTTTTTCTTTCCCCCCCGCGTGACATGTACGTCGCGCGGGCACTTTGGCGAGATACTTTATCAGTCAAAAATAACGGCGCGCCGCATGACGTGCCGCGGGGCGCCGCGGCCTCGGCGCCACCTCGCCCGCCGTCCGACGGGACGTCGCGCTCCGCGGTACGCGCGAAACGTGTCGCCGACGAGCGATATTTTTGGGATAGTTGTCACATTATCCTCTCTGTTGCTCTCTGTCTCGCGCGCGCGCGTGCGGTCGGTGTGCGCCTTTAACGCCGCCCCGTGCGCCTGTAACGCCGCCGCGCGCGCGCACGCGTGTGCGTGCATGCATGCGTGTGCGTGCATGCGTGTGCGTGCATGCATGTGCGCGCATGCATGTGCGCGTGCAACGGACGGGTATGCGTCGTTTGATTTGCGAATGCCTCCGTCCGCACGTACGTGCGTGTGCGCGTGCATATGTGCGTGCGAGATCTCCCTCGATCGCCGTGTAAAACCCGTGTCACACTACGCGTTGGATATCGAGGAGATTGGAGATTGGAATTCGAGCGGTCGGATAATCGCAGTCTTCACTCTCTCTTCTCTCTCTCTCTCTCTCTTCGCTCTTCTCGTTTCGGTTAGTCGAATTCTAATCTTCAGTTCGCAATCCTAAGGCCCGGTTCCACAACTTGCTTTAACCGAAGTTTAACTCGTTAAACCTAATCAGGATTGGTCTATAACGAGTTAAACTCTGGTTAAAATAGGTTGTGGAACTGGGCCTTAATGTTCAAGTCTGACACGGGCTTAACGCGGCTTCCTTTGCCCATGTCAACGGGTCGCGCGCGCGCGCGCGCGCCCGTTCCTCGACTGTGCTGGTGAGAAGAGCAACGTGGGGGTGTGTGTGTTGTGTGCCGAGACACCCTATATATTGTCATATTTTTCAAGCGGCGTATCCCACGGTGCGCTTGACAACATTCTGCGACTTTAACGGCACAAACGTGTGTCTCCTCGCGCGCCTCTTTGTTTGCGACACGTTCGCGCGTGTAATATTGTATTGTGTTTCCCGAGTAAAATACCAAATGTTCCTACGTCTCGATTGTTCCCTCGATTGACGTTGATGTAGTTCGATAGCAAATTGATTTGCGGTAATTCTCCGTCTAGGGGGGTTCGTCTATTGCGTGCATGTGTGGCTCGATCACTCTTGATTTTATTGCCGAACGGGTAATTTTCATAACCAGCAGTTACGATCAGCAGTTAATAATGTCCAATGTATCGTAATGTAAGATGGAGGTAATTAGAGACATTCCCATGTAAACTCGTATACATGTAAACAGCACTCGTATCGATTTTGTTAATTATTTTTTTTACATGTCTTGTAAGTGCCAAGTGTTGCGAAGTAAATAGATGAATCTCTACAGTTGAGGCAACGGTATTTGTTCGTGTGTGAGATTAAATAAAACTATTAATTTATAGCTGTCTATTAACGAGCCAATCATATTAAATTAAATTAATTTATTATATTTAATTTCTGCAATTACAGTGTAAATCACTTTTGATCGGGATACCACAAATATATCGAAGCTAACTTTATCACATTAATAATTTTCTTATTATAGTTGGCTATGAGTGTTCCGAAAATTTTAGTAGAGTTAAAATGATATATATCTGTTACCTCTAATCAATCATAATTTTCCTTTTTTTATTTTGACATTCTTCATAAAGGAGCTAAAATGTGTGGTCTCTTCCATGAAAGAATTTTATTTACAAGTATCTATGTCCTTGAGATAAAATTAAAAATGTAAATTAAAATAGAAATGTTAATTTATAATGAAATTTTCATGCAATAATTAGATGAAATTGTTCTCTGATTTCAGATTCTTTCAGTTCCTCGGGCACTAGAAATTTGCTAGCCAGCTCAGCAGTTTATATAGCCTAAGTCCAAAATGTTACAGATACGGATATTTTAAATCTTATAACAAAGACTGGTCGTTAAGATATATAGTCACGATTGGAAAGGTTTTAATTTGGTTACCTTGGGGAGACGATAATAATATGAGTCTTATCAATTTTACATCGGAGCAAAGCTGAGTATAGAAGCGCAAGGGAATAGGAAAAGTAATTTTGTGAAATAGAGTCTTAAATAAAGTTGGTTATGTGCAATGCCGAGATGCTACAATGACAGCAAGACAGTGAGTTCAGTGAACAGCAACTATAAGCACAATACAGACGATATTATATTAACGCAATCGCATGCTTTCTCGATTGGAAGTCAATTGAGCGTAGACGAAGATCCTCCGGTAGTTGAAAAATCACACAGACGACTTCGGTGTGATTTAAGTCCTGTTCCAACAAGTACAAGCTCCAATTTAAACATAAAGCTTCTTGGTTTAAAGGTAAGATTTTACAATATACAGTTTTACACATATACATTTTCATCGTATATTTTTGCATTTACAAATTTACATTCTGATAAATTCTGAATAAGTTTTACATTCTTAAACATGCTAATATATTGCATATTTGAAATAGGTTCCATGTCACTAAAAATTAGTTTTAAAAGATTCAATCTGGTATTTAAAATATTAGAAATGTTTTAAAATCACTTTATATTTTTTGTATTGTGTTGTAGAGTGATAAAGGTACTCGTCAGGATCATCAGGTGAGCACTGGATCTGGGGGGCACAGAGAAAAAAATAGGGAGACTAAAAAGAGAGCAGCTATAGGCAATACAGTGCGTGGATTCTTCTCATCTGGCCACAGCAGGCAGGACAGGTATAATGATGTCTGTATCAAAAATCATGCTTCTTACATTGTCATTTGTTACATCTTATCATTAATTTATAAACTCTATTATATTCTATCAATTTCTTTTCTAACTAATTACGATAAATTTCTTTTTAATTTCTTAAAGTATTCTGCTTTATATAAAATTCTATTATTAATTGCGCATTTATGTAACTTTGTTACTATAGTAGATTCTCGAGAATTCAAGGAAGAGTGGAAATAAATTTTTTCTTTATATATATTATAAGAACTACATAGTCTTAAAATTGTTGACAAAATTTACATCAAGTCGTATAATTTAAATCGAGTGAATATTAATTAACATATTTAATGTACTTATTCTGCAATTGAATTAATCCCCTCTTTCTTAATAATCGAGAGTATACCTAAATTAATGGTAATTACACAAATAAGCTTGTTATGCACCAATGTGACAGAAAATGCTTTATATAACTAAAGTAGTTTATATTAATAAATATATCACTAACAGTATAAAAATATATATTCTATATATGTATATATAGCAGATTTAGAAATAACAAATATGATTCTGCAGCTTTGCCCTTCACAAAGTTTTCGTGTACTTCTAGAAATGAAAAAAGATACTTCATACACAGATATTAGGTGACTCATATACAATTTACTTTCTCTTGAAAATTTTTATCCGTGTGTATGTGTTTGTATGTTGAAACAATAAAGAAGATATGATCAGATAAGTCACCCAAAATTCTGATAGGAAAAGTATGACATTCCTTGTAGATGAGTCATTTAATGTCTGTTGCTGGACTATTTCTTTATACATACATATATATACGCACATATATACACATATGCATATATACATATATATGATGTATGTGCATATATATGATGCATATATGTATGCAAATATCGTGTTTTTCATTCTACAATTTCAAATTCCATGACAACAAGCTCTTCATTGATTTAAACATTTATATTACTGATTATTAACATAATGTTTTGAACTTTGAATTGAATCTACATTTTATTTCTAAGATCTAAGTATAAAATGAATATTGAAAAAGTTAAATTGAAATTGGTATTTTTTGTCTTACATAAAATATATTCTTATATGAAATAAAATAGGTTCTGTGTGTCCTTAATATAAAATTATTTTTGTGGAATTTCAGGTATGAGACAAACAGGCAACGTTCTTCAGGTGGAACTGGCGGTGGCTTGTCTAGTTTATGTCCTAAGCTGGTGGCCAGTGGAGGCACTGGCAGCCAAAGTGGCATTAGTTTGGCAGTGGGCCACTTAGCCTCTCAGGAAAGCGGAGGCCCTTGCGCAGTTGTAACGACCCAAAGGATCCACGCACATAATCACAAACGCCAAAGAAAGCTATCTATTGTCGCGCAGGCAGGTCCTAGTGCCAACACTACTGGTGATAGGAAGGTTAGTTAAATTGCATTGGCTAAATTAACACGGAAACATCCAAACGTTCATTGTATAATACGATTAAGAAATATTATTATCATATACCTCAAATTATGTGATTTAATGTCATTTTGTGTTTTCTACAGGTATTATCCAATATAAGTCGCTCTGCTAGTATTTCCAAAAAGCAAATTCGAACACAGCGACACGATCAGAATACTGATTCTTTATCTATAACTAGCAATGGTCTTGCGACCAGTTCGCCATCTTCTAAAAAGAAAGTACTATCTGCCTTGCGTATCTCTGATCGATCATCTACTCAAAGTGTGAATTCATCATCCTTAGATCATGAAAATGATCGCAGTTTCAGTGATGCTGAAGAAGCAATTGCAGCAACAGAGAATGCGTTTGCAACACCAGGTAAAATTTTCAAGATTATAATAAAATTGTATAATGCATAAGAGAAATCCATCATTGAAATTTTATTTATATAATATATATATGTATAGGATCTAGTTCTACACCTTCTACACCAATTAGTAAAGTGAAATCGGCAAAATTCAGCAAGGATGAGGAAGCAAATGTGGAACATAATATTCTCGCAGAACGTACTGAAACATCAAGGAATGCTGCAGATGTACAACACGTGATTTTAAATAAATTCGAACAAAAAAATGTTACGCCAATAAAACCGTCTGCAGTACACGAATTACACGCGGTTAATCAGGAAAGTATTATAAATGATAAGCAAAAATCGTCGAGCTCTACCCTCGGTACCAAATCTATTAGTAATAGTGACCAAAAAGTTCTGAAACATAAAAATACAAATCCTACAGAGAAAATGATTGAACATCATAGTAGTAAAAACATTGAAACAGCTAACATAGAAAAAGATTTAAATGATACTACGATATCGACAGACACAGAAATGAATTCCACAGACGATAATAGCAAAGGTAAACAAGGAAAAAGTAGAAAATCTATAGGGTATACGAATAGCGGTGATGACAGTGCAGATAAAGAGACCACAAATTCTTTGAGTACCGAAAGCAGCGGTAAGAAGGAGAAGATAACGAGGGTCAACGCAGGTTTAAGTGAGGAAGTAATTAAGAGTTCGAGGTTTGTAACATCAAAGGTATTGGAGGAGATAACGGATGCAGACACCAAGACGGTGGATGTAGAGAAAGAAGAGGAGGAAAGAGTAACGATATACGATGACGATGTCACCAGTATCAGCGACATAGTAGCAGCACAGGCGCTTCATGAATCGTTAAGTAAATTAGGCAAAGTTCCGCCGTTAGACACTGAAATGGAAGAAGTACAGAATACAAGTTTGCGAGACGAGACAAAGATGAGGGAGCATCCTGAAAAAGATATAGTTACGCAGGAGGAAACGGTGGAAGGCTTTATCGGTCCATTGCTCGACGAGAACTTTAAAGCAGATGAGAAATTGTCGCAAAAAACAATGGCGATGGAAGAGGTGCAAAATTTATTAATGAAAGTTAAGGTGCAGACGGTCGAGGACGATGATGACGAGGAGAAAGCCGTCGGTATTTCACCGGATGGAAGATTTCTGAAATTTGAAGAGGAAATTGGTCGTGGCAGTTTCAAGACTGTTTATCGTGGGCTAGATACTCAAACAGGCGTAGCTGTAGCTTGGTGCGAATTGCAGGTCAGTAAGATATCTTTTTATGTATGTTACACATAAGTATTTGAATATATTATTTCGTCACAATTGAAAAATTAAAGACTAAAAATCCATTTAAATAATAGATTTAAAATAATGCTTATTTTCCATAGGAGAAAAAGTTGAATAAAACAGAGAGATTGAGATTCAGGGAAGAAGCTGAAATGTTAAAGGGATTACAACATCCGAATATTGTAAGGTTTTATGATTATTGGGAAGTTACACTTACTCGTAGAAAATATATTGTACTAGTCACTGAACTTATGACATCAGGAACATTGAAAACGTAAGTTCTTTATTGTTGACAAAGCGTTATTGTAACACATGTTTTTAACTGGTGGCATTATAACAGGTATTTGAGGAGGTTTAAGAAGATCAATCCCAAAGTAGTCAAATCTTGGTGTCGTCAAATTTTAAAAGGCCTGAGCTTCCTTCATTCTAGATCACCGCCTATTATTCATCGTGATTTGAAATGTGATAATATTTTTATCACGGGTACAACGGGAAGCGTGAAAATTGGTGATTTGGGTCTTGCAACATTAAAGAATCGCAGTTTTGCAAAGAGCGTTATCGGTACACCAGAATTTATGGCGCCTGAAATGTACGAGGAGCATTATGACGAATCGGTCGACGTTTATGCCTTCGGAATGTGTATGCTCGAGATGGCTACCAGCGAATATCCATATTCCGAATGTACAGGGCCAGCACAAATATACAAACGCGTAGTGTCGGTAAGCGTGTACTACAACTTTAAACTTTTATGTCAATATAGTACAATTCTAATTGTCTAAGATAATATTTATGTAGAAGATAATTATCTTTGTAAATCTTATGAATATAATCTAAGGAATGATATATCACATTCTGAATAGCAATCTATATTATGCAGGGTGTTAAACCACAGAGTTACGATAAAGTTGAAAATCCGGAAGTACGTGATATCATAGAAATGTGTATACGCTTGAAGAAAGAGGAACGACCGCTCGTTAAGGATTTACTTAATCATGAATTCTTCGCCGATGATGTCGGACTGAAATTGGAGATGGTATCACGAGATTCGGCAGTTGCGGACACCGAGCTGTCACGTGTTGAGTTTAGATTGCGTGTGCTGGATCCCAAGAAGCGTAGCAACAAGCACAAGGAAAACGAGGCTATACAATTTGACTTTGATATACTGGCTGATAACGCGGAGGAGGTAGCGCTAGAAATGGCCAAATCTAGCCTTATATTAGAGGAAGACGCTAAAGCAGTGGCTAAGATGTTGAAGTCGCAAATTACCACTCTATTGCGAGAACGTGAGGAGCGTAAAGCTAAAGAGGAGAAGGAACGCTTGGACAGGGAAAACGCTGCCACAGCCACAGATGCCGCAGCTAATGCCGCAAATGCCGAGAACTTGCTACAGCAACAACTTCTTCTTCAACAGATGCAATTGCAGCAGCAGCAACAGCAGCAACAACAAATTCAGTCCAATATTAATATGCAGATGCAAAATACAGTTCCGATGCAATTACAACAAACTCAAATGCCTATTCAGCAACAGCAATTACAGGCGACTGCTCAACAAGCTCAACAGCATAATTTGCAAGCGCAACAGGTTCAGTTGGTCCAGCAACAACCGATAATCCAACAGCAAACGTCGGTCGTGCAACCCCAGCAAGCACAGCAAATACAATACCAACAGCAAATACAGCAACAATATCAGCAGCAACAGCAGCAACAATATCCTCAGCACGTCCCGCAGAGCTTGAATGCAAATTCTCCACAATGTTCGACTCCGCAAAATGTTCAGGCTCAGCCTCAATTTCCACAGGTATCGCAGCAGATACAACAACAACAGCAGCAGATGCAACAGCAACAGCAGCAGATACAACAGCAGCAGCAGCAGATACACCAGCAGCAGCAATATATACAGTTGAATCAGATAGGTGTTCCACAACAAATCCCTCATCAGATGCAACAACAGATACAGCCTCAAATGCAGATATTGCCGCAACAGCAGCATATGCATCAACAGCTTCAACAACACGCGCAACAACAGCAATACGCGACACAACCGCAACTACAGCACGTTCAGCAGCTGCATCAACATACTGTTGGTTCGCCACCTGTTCAGAATCAACAATATTATCAGCAGAGTGCTACCAGCTCTTCGGGATACGTATCAGCAGGCTCTTTGTATCAGCAAACCATGCCACAACAAATATTTCACACATATACCACATCTACTAATCCTTCTGGTCACGTAGAAATTTTATCGTCCACCCAAACTGCGACACAGATTTACTCTCACGCGAGCTTACCCGCGGGCGCGGTGTCCGCATCCACACAATCACAATACATTCAATCGGCAGGTCAGGTTCAGGCATCTATACCGTCGGGCATAAGTGTCAATAACACATCGGCTGTGACTCATATGCAAAATGTCCCGACTTCAACGATCCCTAATATACAAAGCGCACCCGCTTTACTCAGCAATACCGGCCCACAGCCTCAGTCTCAACAAAATATTCTCATGCAAATGCAATATACACAAAGCGCGAGCGTGATGCCCAATTCTATTTCAATAACGCCCAATATGGCGAACGTCTCAGCGCAATCATCTACGAATCTGCAGCAGCATCAACATCAACATTTTCTTTCGAATACGGAGCAATGCCCCACGACTGACAGGTCTTCCCTGGTAAAACAAGACACAATGGATTCGATACAGTCTCTGCCACCGGATCCACTAATTAATTTACAGCAAGATCAAGTTGCTGCACCTGCTCCAGTCGCAACGGGCGTTGCACAGCAGACTGTAGCATCAAACGATGGGTAAGGCAAGATTATTAGAATAAAGACGAGTAAAAAATTATAAACTTAATTAAATATTTTATTTTTTTAGAATCACGCCAGAAAATTCTGAGAGCGTTACCGCCTCCGAGAGAAGCCGGATAAAACGTTCAGGAACTAAACGTAAGAAACCGGGCATTAAATTAACAGTTTTGTCTGTCAGTAGCGGCGAGGGACAATCAATGACTGTCGAGTGCCAGTTAGATACGAGTAAACAAAAGACTGTTACCTTTAAATTTGATCGAGACGATATGGTACCCACGGACATTGCCAATAATTTGGTAAGGACATATCTTTTGGCATCTGATTTACTTTGCATATTATCTTTTGTTTCACATAATTTTGTCTTTTTTTCTTTTCTTAACACATCCAGGTTGCTGAAAATCTATTGCCGCAATCTCAGTGCGAGACATTCGTAGAATTAATTGAAGATATTGTCAAACAATTGCGTTTGGATCCTACACGTGCTCTACCTTTGGTAGCACATGGCCCGCCTGATCAATCTGCCGGTGGAAGCCCGGTTACAAGTCGGCGTCCTAGGGATCGCGACCACAGTCTCGATACAGCTAAGGTATGACTTTTGTAGCTATTAGAGAATAAACTAGATATTAATGTTATCGTTAAAGGTGCGGTATATGATGTAAACGACTTACATCATATTTTGCAGAATTTTGCCATTAATTTCTTGATCACTAGGCGCTATTTTACGCGTGAAACTTTTATGTGCTCTTTAAACATGCAGATGCGTCCAAGACAATGATTCGCATAAGTAATGTGGTCATTTTATCTTCAAATGGACCAATTTGCATTTAAAATCGAACTATAATCCAGGGCAGTAATATTAATATAGGGGGCTTTGTGTGGAACATATATTTTCAATATAGAATCAAGGGTATGCATATAATTAGTGTGTATGGTTTTGGACGCAGCAGGTGAGACATGGCTCGCTAACACGTCAAAGCAGCCACCGATCGTCGTACAAAGTCCACCGTAGGCACCGTTCGGTGAGTTCATCGATCCCACCATCCCTTCTCCTGTTTCTCCTATATTTCAGAATTATATAATCGTGGACGCTTACGCATCTCATTTTTGTTACACTTGCAACCAATTATGCCCAGATTCGGACATTTGTTAGGCCATTATAATTTTGTCTTGTTATAGGTTCATATTATGTATGTAAAAACCTAAGAAAGTTTCGAGATTTAAAAAATTTTTATTTTTTTGCGATGATTTTGCGATTGATTTCTTTCGCAGTACAGAAAGAAACGAGTACTGAATGCATGATGTTGAAGAAACCATGGCCGAGAAACCGATTTCTCTGTGTATAGACATTTTTTGAAAATGTCAAAACTTTCTTGGGACCCTACGTATTTATGTCATATTTTTACATCCTTCTTTTCGCAGATCATCTTACGTCATTACAATACAATGTATATGTATCAAAGAAATCACATATACACACGCATATTATTTTATGCGCTGTATTCATTGACTGTATTGATTTATATATTGAAAAAAATTCGGCTATTTTTATTTTATGAAAATCTACTATCCTATGAAAGTCTTGAATAGAATTGTTTTATAAATATTGCAATAAAATAGTTCGTTGTGTTCTCATATGTTATATAAACATATTTTGCATCATATTTTAAGTACTGCATGAAACTTTGGTAAAATGTTACTTTATATTTCTATTGTATACATTAAAATAAGGAATGCTTTTGTAATACATTTTTTAATAAAATTGTTTCTGTGTAGATATCTTTAAAGTATTTTTTACAAAATAAATTAATAATATAGGATATATTTTGAAGTTTATGATGCAGAATTGTTAATATGTTCATTAAATATATTGCCTATATACAGGTCATTGTTTTTATTATATATATATATATATATATATATATATATATATATATATATCTGCTAATAAGTATTTGAAATAATAATGAATATTTTATACATTTCAGAGAGACGAAACTTCAAATACTTCTACTCCAACGAAATTGTTGCCGATCGATCAGATTATTTCTCATATCGCCAACACAACTTTGGAGAAGCAACAAGTCGCTCAGACCTCTGATAATCAAGCCGGTGCCGAAAATACATCAGCAGAGGCTTCCAGGAGATCATCCACATCTACACAAAATACCGACACTTTAACACCTACAAATATACCGAGTGACCCAACAGACAATCAAGAAACTGTTGTTTCTGCAACGTCCGCGGAAACAGTTGTGGAAGCACATCATAATATTCAAGATGACGCTAGTAATTCGGCCTTTAAATCTTATCAAACGTCTACAACGCACCCTCAGACTCAAATACAGGATACAATAGTGAGCGCAGCTCATGTGAGTGAGGCATCGAAAGAATCTCAAGAGCCGCAAGATGTAGTAGATATAAAGGAATCTGGAATAACTAAAGAGATAAATGCGTCCGACGTTGCTGCAGAGGTATCGAGTTTGACGGTACCGATGCGTAAAATTTCTCGTTTCTTAGTTAGTCCTGTGATCGAACAAAAAAATATCGCGGCTGAAGAGGAATCTTCTGCCGCTGGTGAAAGCGTAGATCGTACAAATGTCGCGACGTTGCAGTCAGCATCGCAATCCGTCGCGCCTGCTTCGAACACGGAACTTGTGTTGAAAAATGAGGAACATGTAGAAACGAATGTTGTGGAAATTCAGAGTGCGGTGATACACGAACCAGCTAGCAATAATGAAACAATAGTTCAGGGTATTCCGTATACCATGGAACAGACAGATAGCACGCAACAGATCTTACAGCCAGGACAACAGTCGATTGGACTGCAACAGAACATTATCCAAATGCAGACTCTGCAGCAGGTAACGGGACACGTGCAACAAACGACTATCGGACAGTCGAATCAGCATACCATAATTGTCCAAGGAGCTACGATAACGTCGCAGCAAACTTCCCAGCAGATACCTCAAACTGGTGTGCAACATTTCGTGTCGGTTAATTCGCAGGAGTTGCAGCCTCAGCCGATTCATTCGAACGGAATGGCCCAAACGCAGGCGCAGTATTCAAATCAAGCGATGATACAACCCGGCGTTGTGATGCAACCACAGCAGCAGATCCCTATGCAACAGGGCGTAATGCAGATGCACATACAACCGGAACAGATGCAGGCTCAACGTCCGGCAGTACAGCAATTCATTCCGCAACAGATGCAGCCTCCGACACAACAGATGCAGCCTCCAACGCAGCAGATGCAGCCTCCAACGCAGCAGTATGTGATGCTATCGGGCCACATGCAACCGGTACAACCGACGACTATGGACGATCGAAATCGCAGAGTGACAAGTTTATCTGCTATGTCCAATCTATCCTTGGATTCTCAAATTCCAGAATCGTCTGGCATAACCGAGGAAAAGAGGCAAGGCATGAACGCGACTAATATACCTGTAACGCATATGCAACATATACAAGTTGTTCCGCAAGACATCCCCGGTACAATGCCATTGCCGCAAGGCACTGTAGAAGCCACTCAACCTCTTCATCAGAACGTCCAACATGTTCCAGGATCTTTGCCTCCATCTATGCCGGTATCTGCCTCTACACATCCAGTCGCTGCCACAGATATTTCCACACCTAAAGTTGCCATTAAGACGAAAGAGGTATCCTCGACGCTTCCAGATCTCGCGCAAAATTTAGCGAATATACTTTCGAATCCAAAATCCAAATCTGCCACGCCTCATCCTTTGACCAGCCATGAACCAACCGTTGTTTCTAACGTCGCTCCTTCCGCGTCAGTCGAGTACAAACCTGTGCAATCTGAGCAGTATTTCCAGCCTATACAACCGGAGGCGAGTCAGCTGCAAATGCAACCGCCCATTCAACACAATTATCAAGGGCAGATCATGCATCAGGGATATCAGGGACAACAGAACTTTCAGCAAGCGTTTCAAAATCAACAGGTGCTTCACCAAAATCAAGTGCAACCGATACCGCAGTCGATTCCGCTAACAATCCCTCAACAGATTGACGCGCAGTCACAGATGGTGCAGTCCATTCTTCAAGGTGTATCGAATCAACCAACCGCTCAAGGAAAGTGGATCGTCTCGGCTAATCAAACTCCTCTACAGCAACCGATACGACATATACAACCAAATCAGCTACAGCCGCTCCCAAGTCAATTGCAGTTACAACAAATTCCTTTGCAGCCACAAATGCAACAGCAGATTATGCAAGACCAACAACACAGTGAATCTTCCGTCGTATTAGATCAATCACATTTACATTTAAAGCTTCCAGAACAACATCCAGCAAAACCTTTGGAAATTGAGAATCCAGAATCTTCAAATTTAAATTGGTATGTATGTTTATCAGTTCTATTCAATAGCAATAACACAGAAGAAAAATAACACTATATATGCCAAACGTTTTATAGTTTGCATTAAGTTTACTTCATCATTTCAGTATACGTCGTACTAGTTCCGATTGCCAATTGCTTACATCCGAAAATGAGAATTCCAGTCATGATGTGACGCCTGAGCACACTCTTGTTGAATCCATCGATTCTACATCAATTCTGCAACAACAGTTGTCGCAATCACAGCAGCAACAGCAACAACAACACCGCAAGCTCAGTCAACAAAATTCGTTGGACAAAATGTCGGATGTAAGCTGCGTCGGAAGCGTTGGAAGTGGTGCAGGACCGCAAACCATAGCTGACTTGCATCAGAAACTTGTACAATTGACTAGTCAGCCGTCAGAATCGCTGAATGTCGGTACACCACCTATAAGCTATCCTGCCACACCTCATAATAATCAGATGGTTGGAGGATATGACGCGTACATGCATTCTTTGCAGCAAAAACTGTTTAATATTGGCATGCCGGTTTCGTCCGCGAATGCCGTAGGCCCATTATCTCCTCAAACAACAATACATTCCTCCACTATTCTCCCCGAGACGCAAGCCGACGCGACTATCGAGGGTTCCACTATAACGCAAGACAGCTCTGGCGCATTTGCTATTTCGCAAACTGTAAGTTCTCTATGATGTATTGTATTTGATGCGCACAACTAATGATTCTCGTTATCCCAGAAGTATCCGCATAAAATTTCTTTTCAGAATGTGGAAGGTTCTCTTGATAGTCCGACACCAGGAGCTCCAACAGGGTCCGAAAATATGAGTCCAAGCAAAGAAAATGTAAAGATACGAGCTCAAAGGCCGGGATCCCGTTTACAGGAACTGGAGCAGGAATTGGCGAAGATTCATCACAGAGGATCGGTTTTCGCAGCAGCTCCGATCCAGCCATTAACACCGCCTATATCCGTACAAGCGCAACAATCTGTGCAAAACTTGTTGACGACCACTCAACCAGTGTCAATGATACCAGTGGCTACTGTCACTCCTAATATCGTGACACCGCGGTCTGATACTAATACTCCAATTCAAGCAGAACTTCAAGACACTAGTAATGAGGTAATATCTATTTTCTGCAACATTTTCAACAATGTATTTAGATTGCATTATTAATCTTTTTATTTTCATATGTATTGTGTTCATTGATTCTTACACACATACGCAAACATATTTTTCATGTAATATCTCTAATTTGCTTTGTAAGTACTAGCTATGTTATTGATATAAATCATTTTCGAGAATATCAGATAATCTTTACCGATTATTTGATTGTCGGAAATGTTACTTATACAATCTTTACTCGTGATTGCTTAACCGATATTCAAGCAAAATTGATATCACACTTTTTGCTTTCTAAAATAGAGCAGAGTTATGATAGAAATTGTTTTATGATACGTTTACTTTTTTAAATGTTGGAATATTAATTCCATGTTGATATAGAAGGCAAACCCTACCCAACCTATTAGAAAAATATCAAGATTCGTAGTTTCCAAAGTTGCGGGCCCGCCTGTTCATAGCAATGCTGCTATTAATCAACAACAGATTGTTGATGCTGCAAGGTCTCAATTACAACAAACGGAAGAATTAAAAATTTTAGAACGGCAAAATATTCTTTCTTATCATACAGATGATCTACATGGTAAGAGATTTCACTTAAACAATGAAAATAAGTAAAAATTAATTATATAATAGTAAACATATGATATTATAAAAATGTCAACGTATAGAGGCATATGACATATATTTATCAATTATAGGTGTATCTGCACAAATACCTCATAGTCGAGAGAATTCTGTTCCACCAACTGTACAGGCAACTCATGGTACTAACATTTCAAGTATTGAAGTAAGTTTTATAGTTTAATTATTATTGTCAAATAAAAATCTAAAAATTATAAAATTAATTATTTTAATAAAAATAATACAAATCAGATAATAACTTGTTATCTGATATTACAGCCTGAAAAAGAAGAGAGGTTTGTGGCTCTTACACCGAGTGAAGAATACCAATTGCTTATAAAGAGGTAAAATTATTTAGAACGTAAATTAATTTTTTTAACTAACAGATCGCGTAACAAAAAACATCTAAAATGTATCACAAGCTAAAAAGATAAAGATAAATTGCAGAGATTAAAGCCAGCGGCACACGGAGCGTTTTTTCCTGCTGGATTGCTTGCGATCTAGTAAATTACTAGAAATCCTGCGTGCTGAGTGGTGCAATAATAATAAATTTACTAGATCGCAAGCAATCCAGCAGGAAAAAACGTTCCGTGTGCCGCTGGCTTAATTCATAATTTGCCTATTTTTAAGGATGTAAAACAATTTTTATTATGTATATAGACAAACTTTGGAACTAGAAATATTGCAAAGAAGACATAGGGAAGAATTAGAACGTTTCCAACAACATCAGCTACAATTGCTTATTCAGCAACAGCAACAAGCAAGCGCGCTTCATCATCAGCATCATCCGTTGCTTTATCATACAGTTGCAGCAAATATTTCTGGTCAGTAATACGAATTAATTTCATTCCATTATACACATACGTATTTTTATATGTACAATGCATATTAATTAATGTGTTATTTTGTCATTTGACAGGACCTAGAATTCCAGGTACGGAGGACTATCTGATGTTTAGTACAGCACCGCAGACTCCACTGCAGAAAGGGCCGAACAACTATCCGGATACGGATGAGACTTTACGGCTGGCCATGCAGAAATTGAAGCAGACTCCACTGCAGCTTCAACCGCAGCAGGCATCGGCTGGAATACCGCATGCTTATGTTATTCCAATTCCAGTAGTGCCTTCTGAAAATATGCAAAGTGTAGTTTCCCAGCAGAGTAATAACTGCTCGAATGATATATCCGAGAGCATCGATACGATGCATAGCACGGCGGTTGGAAATCCGACGCAGTACCAATTCGCTCCTATATTATCAGAGGGAACGAATATCCCGTCGACAACCGGACCGTTGCCTGCGCCCGCGCCCTTATCGATATCCAGCACGACAAGCGCCTACATCCAATATCACGAGGGCCAGCCGCTATCGAATTTTCAGACTTTCAGCTGCACACCTCACGGCGGTTTCTTCTTACCAGCTGGCTACCGGCTGATATATACGCCGCCCACGACTCAATCTCAGCCGGCGACGCCCGCCACGTCTCACGTGGCAAATTCTTCGCGTGACGATACGCCTCCGACGGCGGAGCCGCATCACTCGACCACCGCCGAAAACTCAACGGTTCCTCCTTCGCATTCGGATCAATAACGCAACATTCAGCTCACACGCTTCTATATTTTTCGGTCGATCTGCGTTCGTTCTTAGTTTAACGTTCGGTACTGTTATAGTGCAGAGTTTCGCATCGTTATCGTCACGCGAATGTAACCCGAATATATAATTTGCTGTGAAATGCGCGCGCCACTGCTAGACATTATCAGGTGCGAGAACGGATCGGAAAGAAAGAAAAGAACGTGAGTGGAACTATATATAATGTTTTTCGATGTATGACGCACTTGCGTATATTAAACAAGATATCAAATATTCTCGCTATCTGAGCGTGTGCATGATATTACTATGATATGTGCCTCGCAGCGGAAGTAAAGCAGAACATAATGTGGGAAGATACTGCGAAGAAGCGATATATATATATATATATATATATATATAATATATATATATATATAAATTTTCCGAATGCAACGCAGGAACTTGAGATAGAGGCCTTTACATGTACTGTGCTTCGATGCGTTAAAAACAGAAAAAAGAAGAAAAAAAGAAAAATCTTCCTTCGCTGAGACCTCTAAGGGATTCTACTATTGCCCGACTCCTTTAGTAGCACAGCTCACATTAGTACAGGCCTCCGCTAGTCTTACGATCGAAATGGCATATGGCCATTCTGCTCGGTATATGTGTATAACTGTTACTGTATGCTGGATGTGTCGGAAATAGAGACCGAATGAGAAAGAGTGATAGTGGCAAGGGGCAAGAAGGAATGGGGAGAGATAGAGAGAATGAAAAGGAAAGAGAGAGTGAGAAAGGGAGTGTATGTAGCTTATGCGAGTATGTATGCGCGGACGCGTATGTATGCATATAATTGTGCGGGGTATGTATGTGTTGGAGGTAAAAAAAATAGGCAGAGAGAAATATGATTAATATAGTCACTGTTATGCTTTAATGTATTTCTAGCGATTTTGCCTATTTCAATTAAAGAAAAAAAGTCATATGTTACTAGTTAGCAAACCCATATATCTCGTTTACTATATTGATTATCTTCTTTTTTAAAGCTGGTAGTAGCCGTTTTATCTACCGTTGTTTATTTTGATATATATATGATGTAATAACCGAGATAAATTGTCCGATGCCATCTGTAGACCATTGACAAATGCGTGTTGACAGTTCGACTATTACCTTTTTAATCGATCTAAGTGATGTATTACTGTCAACATACTAGAACGTATTAAAAAATTTCCTTTTTAGTTCTTGGTAATTTGGGTAATTTGTGACACGTCATTTCAGATAGCGAAACATTCAATTATAGTTATAATTCGATTACAATGACGACTGCTGAATATTATATTGTACACCTTACCAACAGATCGTTATCGTTAGTTTTTAAAATCATTTTATGGAATTTTCGTTTGCATTAATATTGTTTAATAATACCGAAAAATGTTTACGCAATTATTCGTACGATTGGCTGCCAATTGTTGCTGCAATTGTCATTTAGAGGGAAGCGCTTTAAATTATTCATTCATGATTCTCGCGTCTACCCTAAACTTGGTGATTTTTGTACTGAGATTAAATCTCCTTTTAAACATAAGGCTTCTTTTTGGTGCTTTTATGTCACGATATATTAAAATCTGTTGAAGTATGTCTATAAGATTGCAACAGATTATATATATTACATGAACTTGAGATTAGATTATTTCTTCATGATTATTATTTGAGAGGATGACAAATATGTAGGTGCCCATCTAATTGTCATTAAATACAGTGTACGAGTTTAGTAGATATTAGTTTTAACCGAGTCCTTAAATTATAGTAAAGTTTCTTCGATTATCCATTTATAAACGGCTACGTACCTTCTCTCTTTTTGAATATTGATGTTGCATTACATCTAGCAAATCTCAGTCGTGTAATTTGATATGGAAATGGCTGTTTATTATGTTGAATCCTGTTGACATTTAAGAAACGGATAGCAAATAGTTAATAAACGAAGCTTTATTTGTGAAGAATGGTTCTTGACAAATTTCGCGGGTATTCTTTAGTCGCGGAAATATCAAATCATCAAGCCAGGACGTCTTGTCCTTCCTCATATTCTTCTCGCCCGAGTTCCTTTTTTGAAATGGGAATCTTGTTCACAGAGTTTTCCTTCGGCAGCCAATGTGATTCATTCCCAAGTCCAGAGCTTGAATTTCTTATGAAGATCGAACGTGCATCGGGTCTTCTTCCGGTAACGTCATTCATTTCTACATTACATTAATAATTTTTCTACTTACTGGGAATAATATACATTTTATTATATGTATAAAATTAAGAGTTTACTTCCAGAATTTTACTGCAATAAAAAAAAGCGAGATTTCAGACAGAGGATATGATAGATAATTTCACAAACACAAAGAAATAAATTATAAAATATATGATCTTGAATAATCACAATTTAATATGCATTAAAATAATTAGAAAATACAATATATTAAGTACTGATATTTTTTTCAATGTTCTATTTTTTCAAAGAATTCGTTTGCAGATATTACCCCGTGATACAAAATAAAAACGTTAATAAATTTGTTTTAATTGTCAATGCTATTATTAAAATAAAAATTTCACACAACAATATATTTCTGTACCTCGTACAATATTGTAAGGCAGGCTGAAACTTTACTAACGACCTTTATCAAAAGACGTTAAATGTAAAAATTACTAAAATAAAACTTAATGAAGAAAAATAAATGAACGTACAATATAGATTAGTTGTCTTCTTCCACCATATGTAATATTATTGAATATATTGAACAAATATTAATATAAGAATAATAAGAATGTTGTTTAATATTCACATTTTTTATTATACAATAGATATATTATAAATATTATATACAAACTCAATGCATATCATTATATTTTATGAATATTGTCTAATCTTTTTAGAAAATGTCTTTTGTATATATAGAAAATATCAACTGCTTTTTTTAGCTGTCATCTTGATCTCTCTCAGATCTCCTTTATATCATAATCATAATAAAATAGTATTACTGCCTATAACAAACAAAATATTTTTAAATGTTATCTTACAAGTACCATATTTTATGTAGATAAAAATAAATGAGAGAATATTATGTTATTACAACAATATTAATTATAACAAATTAATACTAATAACAAACATAAGACGAGCTGAATAAGATTAATATTCCAGAAACTACTAAATATAAATAAACGATTCAAGCGACGATTTTGTTGTTACACGGAGACATTTTATATATACAATATCATGATTGAATTTCGAAGACCTTTCCAGTAGGTCTATTCTGTAACTTTTAACGACAGTGTCTTTATCGTTACGTTGTCGTTTTGTGCAGCTTTTTTATCATATATTATACCTGCGCAACGACAACGTAACGATAACGACACTGTCATTAAGTTACAGAATAGGCCTACAAGGTAACTTTAAAATTTCAGATATCCTATCTGTCCTGCATAAAAAACCTGGATGTCGAACGTTATACTTACTATATATATATAGATTGGATATATTTAAAAAGATTGCAATGCATCACAGGGATTCGAAGTGACTTCGCCTTCTCGCGTAAGCCCCCATGCAGGCGAAGAATCCGATGATCGCGATGGTTAATCCCAAGATCAACGCTAGAGTGTCGCCGAAATCGAAACTATTGGAAGCCATTGCGACATCGAGCATGCCGAGAAAAACGAATACAAAATAGAACAGCATTTTTCTTGTAGAAGATAAAATTGCAGGAATACGCAATACTAATTGCAAGATTGATGTCTTGCACTGTCGTTTGTGCGTCGTTCGTGATCACAATTTTTTCTTCTTAATCCTCAGTTGGATATTCGGCCCAAAATTGATCACAATTTAATACAATTCGATATCTTATTCCATAGCAAGCTCGTCGTGGTACACATGGAATAATTGCGTGTTAAATCATGTTCGCCGCTGATAAATATTGGTGACAATTACGTCAAATTATTAGCACTTTGTAAACACAACAATGGCGACTAAGGGTCGATTCACAAAACATTAGGTTCGCGTTGCTTGCA
>NJRQ01000275.1:59563-75786 GCA_003063805.1 Aphaenogaster ashmeadi | reverse complement strand
TGACGCTTGACGCGTCCTGTCTGTTTCTAGCTTAAAGTTTGCGTTTCTCTACTAATATAGGACTCTAGTTCAGAAGTGCAGCCAAAAAGAACAGACTAATTTTAACTTATTGCACTAGTTCAGAAGTGCAGCGACAAAGAACAGACCAACGAACAAACTGTCATGCGCTTGGCTACTGTCAATAAAAGAGGTAACCTCAAAAGTAATTTCGATGTTACCAATTTAGACGTAAATAGACGCGTTGAATAAACGTGTCTCTTTGAAAGATAAGCGTAGCTGCGATCCACGGCAGAATGGCAAATTCGTCGACGAATGTAACCGTGTCGAGCATCTTGAAGAACAAGAGCTCGTTCGACGATGAGCCGCGGAAGAAGAGCAGGGAGGACTGGCGAAAGGCGAAGGAGCTTGAAGAGGCGAGGAAGGCTGGTACGGCGCCCGCGGCCGTCGACGAGGAGGGTAAGGACATCAATCCGCACATTCCGCAATACATCAGCGCGACACCATGGTACTTCGGCTCCCAGGGTCCTACCCTGAAGCATCAGAGACCGCAGCCCGAGAAACAGAAGCAGTTCAGCTCGATAGACGCGTGGTACAATCGTGGGGTGGATACCTCGCGGATGGTCACCAAGTATCGTAAGGGCGCTTGCGAGAATTGTGGCGCATTGACTCACAAGAGGAAGGACTGTATGGAGAGACCGCGCAAGGTTGGCGCAAAGTACACGAATGCGAAGATAGCGTCGGACGAGTTTACCCAGCCCGAGCTGTCTATGGACTACGACGGCAAGAGAGACAGGTGGGCCGGTTACGATCCTTCCGAGCATAGAGCGATTGTGGAGGAGTACCAGAAGATAGAAGAGGCCAAGAGAGAGATGCGCGCCGAGAAACTCAATGCGGAAGAGGAGAACGACGAGCAAGACTCGGACAAGGACGAGGATAAATATGTGGACGAGGTGGACATGCCTGGTACAAAGGTCGATTCCAAGCAGCGCATTACCGTGAGAAATCTCCGGATTCGGGAGGACACTGCCAAGTATCTGCGCAATCTAGATCCAAACTCGGCGTATTACGATCCGAAGACTAGGTCCATGCGAGACAATCCTTATGTCGGTACGGATCGCGAGGTGGATTTCAAAGGCGAAAACTCGGCGCGTTTCTCGGGAGACACCCAGCAGCATGCTAACGCGCAATTGTTTGCCTGGGAGGCGCACGAAAAGGGAGTCGACGTACATTTGCTGGCCGAGCCTACGAAACTAGAACTACTGAAGCAGGAATACGATAAGAAACGCGACGAATTGAAGGACAAGGCGCGCGACAGCGTAATCGAACGTTACGGTGGTGAAGAGCATCTCAAAGCGCCACCAAAATCTCTGTTATTGGCGCAAACCGAGCATTATGTTGAATATTCGAGATATGGCAAAATAATTAAAGGACAAGATAGACAGGTAATACGATCCAAATACGAAGAGGACGTTTATCCAAATAATCACACGTCGATCTGGGGTTCTTACTGGCAAGATGGAAAATGGGGTTACAAATGCTGTTATTCTTTTATTAAAAATTCATATTGCACCGGAGAGTCAGGAAAAAAAGCGGTGGAGGCAGTGAACAACAGTATGCTAGATAAAATCGTTTCTGAACTAGAAGAAATAGACGATAAACCGGATACAGCGGAGGACAATTGTTCCTCCAGCAGCGAATCTCCGTCCGAGGATGAAGATACGAAAAACAGAACGGAAAAGCAAAGTAAAGCGGCTAAGCGAAAATTGAAAAAACAGAAACGGAAAGAAAGCCGTAGGAATAAAAAACGGAATAATGCAGAACAAGATGAAGACAAACTGAAGGAAGCGCTGAAAAAGGAAGAGGAAAGTGCGAAGCAAGCGGACAGGATGTTAAAAATAGATGAGAGGAAACGTCCGTACAATAGCATGTACGATGCGAAGGAATTGACAGCCGAAGAGATAGAAGCGTATCAAATGAAACGCAAACGCGATGAGGATCCAATGGCTCACTTTCTTTAAAGATAATATTATTAAGTTCATTTTAAAATATAAGATCAGATTGATGTACATATGTAAAGTTTGCAATATTTATCTTGTATTGTTCTATGAAAATATTAAAATGTAGTACTTATTGTTAGTGATATTGGTTATATATTAATTAACCATAATTGCTTACTGCTTGTGACAGCTATTAAACACATTAATAATAATTAATAATAAAGAAATTAATTTTATTAGTAAAATTTATAAATTAAAATTTTTAAATGGAAAAATGTGCTGTTCCAAGCTGCATAAGCGGTCGTGAGGCAGAGAAAAGAGAAAAAAATTTTCGGAGTAAGACAAACGTTTTTATTTAAAAAGATATGTATCCAAATTTATTATAAAATTTAAAACATAAAAATTTTTTTTTTATTAATCATAATTTAATTTTCTTATATATTTCTTTTAAAAAATTTATTAACACAATGGAGTGAAGCAATTAATAAGAAACTTTCACCAAAAGATGGAATGGATGGTGCCCGATAATCTTTTTTCCTCTGGCAGGAGAAAAAATGAAAAAAGATTTGCTATAAAAAATATATATGTAAATCCGGTCGGCTAGACCTAATCTTCTGAATTGTACCTTTATGTTAACGTGAACGTTCAAACCACGCTTAAAAAACCAGTTCTCGTCCGATCACTGAAGTGAAGAGGCGTTGGGCACGGTTAGTACTTGGATGGGTGACCGCTTGGGAACACCGTGTGACGTTGACTAATTTTTTTTTCTCCTAACTAGAGAGGAATTTTGTGAAGATTTCACCAATTTAAATTTTAAACACATCTAGTTGCTTTTTAGTTCTGAGAATTAGAAAAAGATACAGAGATTAAAGTTAATCTACATTGGTAAAAATGGACGTAATTAATAATATCTTATCGATGATAATAATAATAAGAAATGCAACAAAATGATAGAAAATAGGAAATGATAGAAAATGCTACGAGTCTAATTTTAATCTAATAATCTTAATCTTAATCTCTCTCTCTCTCTCTCTCTCTCTCTCTCTCTTTCAATCTTAATCTTAATTAAATTAATTTCATTTATCTTTAATCTCCGTGTGAACAGATGCGTATCTTCAAATAATTCAATAAAAAGACACACTTGTACGATGCAGTAAATGAATTTGCGCAAATGCCAAAAATGTATTAATGAACATCAGGAATATCATTTTGAACATATTTGATAATTTGGTTGAAAATTTAATAACATTTTTATGTTTATATTTGCAATGCTTGTACTACAAATGTAGCATTTACACAAAGACTATTGAAAAATATTTCTCAAGTTTCTGCTTTTTTCGTTGTTTTGACCTTAATTTTCATTTGAACGCCTTATCAGAAATAAATGGAGTTAGTGTAATTTAGTTTATTTAATTACCATCAGATTTATTTTGTTATTTTTCCAAATGAATAGGGCTTTGCAGTTATTTTTTAAAATCATCAAAAAACGTGATTTTTCAAAGTTTATTAACTATAATTTTTTAACGAAGCGTTTTCGGACCTATGCTTATAGGAACTTTTTTGTTCCAAATTCAATTATAAGACCGTTGAAGTTTTATTGATCTGGAACACCCTGTATAATATATTTTAAGAAAATGCAAAAAAAAATAAAAAATTAATTTTTTCAAAGTTTTTAGCCTACTATCTCCTTTTAATTCCCTGAAAAAGATCTGAATTTACGTGAAACTTCGTATACCGAAATACTATTAAAGACCGTCAATCCTGGGTACATTTTTGTGACCACCAACGGGGCCCCGAGAGCCCGGAGATAATTGAAGAATATCGATATTACCGATTATTCATATAAATTTTCGATCGCTGTCATAAATATCTGAACAATTAACTTATAATAGAGTATTAAATTCATAATTTATTATTATACAAATGTTTTATAAATGAGCACGCATATTTATAACGCATATATTGCCACAAAATTACATTTTTTTTCTATCGAATTATCACTCGACCGGACAAACACAGATGATAATAATAAAAATATGCTATTTTAAATAAAATCCAATATTCTTTTGACGTAAATATATATATATATATATAAAATTCGACTTCGATCTAGATAGCTCATATCCGGTCGGAAAATAAAAATATCACCATTCGATAGACCGTACCCGATTTACTTATCAAAATTTTTGATAAAAACCACTTCCCTTCATTTTAAAAGGGGTGTGTGGGTGGTCTCAGACACCCCCCAGGTAGCAAGCTGACGTTATTTGTCGTCATTTTGACGTCAAAATGACGTCTAATGTCGTCAAAATGACGACAAATAACGTCAGCTTGCTACCTGGGCCTATATATATATGTCTAACTAAGATACATTAAAATAATGATAAATCATAAAATTAATATTATATTATGAGTTAATTGTCTAAATTTTAACGGACACGCAAACTTCCATAACATTGTCGGTCTTTAATAGTATTTCGTCGGTGCTTCGTATTTCCGCGCCTAGAAAAAGGCCGTAGGATGTCACTCAGAGGACGCTGCGCGCGTTGGCGTCTGAAACATGCGGTATTTCGGTGACTCCGGGTAGTATCTAATCGGTGACCCAAGGAAAAAGCGCTAGACTGCCATATTAGAAGCAGACCGTGACTTTAGACATCAAATGTCTTCTTTCCCTCAGGCTTTATTCCCACGATCCACGATATCATGTTCCGCCGTGTTGTATTTTCGTGTCGATGATAAGTGTACAGTTCGCAGTTCTGTACCCGGCACGTCGTCCCGTGCGTCTCGCGTGTCCGTCGCACGCTCCTTCGAACTCGACTCCGAAAATGAAATTCCTTTCTTAATTTAACTAGGAAACCGCGTGTGAGTTAATTGCGCTGCTAGCGTGTCGCGTAACGCGCCGTGAGGAAGAGGAAGAGGGAAAAAGAACGAGGAACATGTTTTTTGTACGAAGGTTACGAGACTGGCAGTGATTTGACTCTGAAGATGACATAAATCTGTGCTGTGCGTATTTCTGTATAAGGTGGAAGAGGGAAAACAAAAGAGAGAGAGACAGAGGGGGAAAGAGAGACAGAGGGAGGGAAAGAGTGCGAAAGAGAGGAAGAGAGAGAAAGGAAGAGATGTGTCGGCGGATAAATTACTACAATTTGCTTAATAGCTAATAGACTCAAAATTACTGGTATGCTTTTACGATTCGTTCACCATGTCCGTATATACGACGATACTGCCTCTCATCTTCCTGGGATTATTAGGTAACATATATATTTATATCTCTCTCTGTATATATATACATATAATAATATATCGTTTAAAATTTGTATTTTCCATTTTCAAACTCTTATTCTTGGAAGATTTGAAGGATTATGGAACTTTTTTATATAGAGAGAGAGTGAGAGGGAGGAGAGAGAGATTTTGACCAAACTCCAATTGACTTAATTATTGCTTAATTCAACCGGTAGAATTTCTTGTTGCAAAATTTCCAACTGTATAATTTGTTATACCTAATCTAAACTTTCTCCCCTTGTATTAAACAACGAAAGATTAATTATTCTATCCATATTAACAAAATAGCACGAGCATTGCTTGACAAGTTAAAAGCCGATTAAGTTATTCAGAGCTTGGTCAAAGTTATCCTTATGTATTGTTGATTATTAGATTGCAGATGTTTATGCAAATGCATATTTTTATAGAAAATTGATAATAAAGTGGGACCTGGACAGAAATTTGTTTTGTCTTTAAAGGATTTTAAACATGTACTTTTTATTTTGCATATTTTGCATAGTTCATATGTTTAGCATTTTTTTAACAACATATACAAAATATATTGCATATTTGATATACGTTTATCATATTTATTTCGTAAAATCTCTAGTATTACTTACTAAACCCTCGAACATCTTGTTACTGATAAATTTATTAAGAATGATAATGTACATAAATATTGTACATATTTCTAAGTACTCTTTGAAGAAATGATAACAAATATGGCATATTGGTGGCTTTGGACGTTCCAAATATATAATTTGTTGTAAAAAGACAACAATAAACATTACATTATAGCATATTTCCAATATACTTATCACATATCCCACATATTTCTTTCATATGTCGATATATTTCTACATATGTTCATATATTATATTTACATATTTTCTTTACATATTTTGACATACTTTAAGTGCATAAACATCCGCAGTCTACTGATTATATTCAAAAGAATGTGTTAGCTTCTAATTGAAATCAATTCAAATTCGAATAAAGTTGGGGTTGCCAATAATCTTGCCTTTTTAAGATTAAGTTTCCACGTTTGCAAACGTTTATGTTGCTGTCTGTTGTATGTTTGACTTTCATTCTTTAATTCTTTGTGAATTTGAAACTTATCCAGCAGTTTGTTCTTATGTTCAGTTATATCACGTTTGCAAACAATTACAGTGGTAGTTTGAGATTTTTTTCTGACTACGCTTGGCTAAACAGTGCCCAAGTCCTATATGCTAAAGTTTGTGCAAGCTTGGTATATAAGCTAATCGTGACAGTAGCTATAGCAGCTTTGTATGTCTATAATCTTACAAGTTAAGTTGTCGAATGTTTTGTATGTGTTTCTGTATGAAGATAAACTCTATCCTCAGTTATTTTTTGACAGAGAAAATGTGATAATATGATGTATTCTAATTATAAACTTTATACATACATATATATATATATAATAATTATTAAAAATTGTCTTCATAAAATAAAGTATTGGTTGAAAAGAATGGCTACAATTAAGAAATGCTTTGTAGATAAACAAAAAACAGTTAATAATTTAATTTATCAAATATTTATGTTAAATACATAGATTATAGAACTTTGATCAATTATTTTAGGAACTATATCTGCAAAAGATATTAAAGGCTCAGCCTTTTGCGAATTTTACAATGACACGATGTGCGCGGAGAATGAACAAGAGTGTTCAGGAAAGGAAGAATGTGTCCTGCATGACCTAGAGAAACGTAATCATTGTTATGTGCTATGGACAATGAACAGTACTACTAAAGAAACAATAATTAAATTAAAGGTTGGTTACTTATCTGATTAATAATTTGTTATGTATAGTTTATTATACAAATCTATTATATGTATATGCAATTAAAATACAGCAGATTTTAAAAACCAAGAGAAAAAAGGGGTGAAATTAGACATATACTAGTATAGTAGAAGTTATAGATAAAAGTATATATTGAAAATTTTGTATTTGTTTTTACATTATTTTGTAATATTAAACATCAATTTTACATCAACTTAATGTAGTTCTTTGCCAAGTCTTAAAGTCTTAAGCTAAAACTCATAGATTGCAATTTTTTCTAAATCGTTTCATATTATTCCTTTTTTTCCGAGAAATTGATAATATTATAAATTCTACTCTTATTCCTGGATACATTTTCTATACATCTTATACCTTATTTTCAGGGCTGCTTTTTAGATAACAATGATTGTTACGGTAAACCACTTTGTGTAGAGAATAGTATGGAAAGAAAAAATGAACTCTATTTTTGTTGTTGCGAAGGCAATATGTGTAACCAAAACTTCTCTTGGGTTCCACAACCAACCTCTAAGCCTACAGAACCATCTGTTATTCACGGTATCTTATTTAATCATGTTATGCAGTATCTATTTTTTAAAATAAATTGTTTTTTGCACAATCATTCTTGTAATAATATTTAATAATAAATGATATTAATTTTTCAGAATATGAACCTGTGCCCAATACAAAGCAGCAAGCAATAACACTTGCCCTATTAATAACAATTCCTATACTTCTTACGATTAGTGCATTTTCATTTTGGTGGCTTTATCGTCGTCGAAAATTGGGCTATTTTAACGAGGTATTGTATCTTGAGATTATTATAAAATTGTAAAATATATTATTTGATTTATAAAATCAATGTAAATCTTTCAGGTACCAACGCTGGAACCTGTACCATTGCCACAACCTTCACCTAATCTAGGTTTACGGCCAATACAACTTCTTGAGATTAAAGCTCGAGGTCGTTTCGGAGCAGTTTGGAAAGCCCAATTCAAAAATGAGATCGTGGCAGTTAAAGTTTTTCCCGTTCAAGATAAGCAATCTTGGCAGACTGAACAAGAGATTTTTAAGCTTGCACATATGGATCACGAGGATATATTACACTTTATAGGTGTTGAAAAGCGTGGAGATAATTTACAAGCCGAATTTTGGTTAATTACAGCGTATCATGAAAAAGGTTCACTGTGTGATTACCTAAAAGCAAATATTGTAACATGGCCTGAGATGTGTAGAATTGCAGAGTCCATGGCAAGGTAACAATTATAATAATAGTGATAATAATTGGTTAGGGGTAAAACAAGATCACATATAAATTAAATAGAGTAATGTTTTACTAAATTATTAGTTTTCATTCAATTCTTAATATAAAGATTGTTATTATCTCAGAGGTTTAATGCATCTACATGAGGAAATCCCAGCTAACAAAGCAGATGGCTATAAACCAGCTGTAGCTCATAGAGATTTTAAGTCAAAAAACGTTTTACTGAAGGCTGACATGAGTGCCTGTATAGCAGATTTTGGCTTGGCACTTATTTTTCATCCGGGAAAACCTTGCGGCGATACACATGGACAGGTAATACATACATATATATATATATATATATATATATATATATATATATATATTATATACATAGTCATGATCCTTATTATGATGTATAAATAATTTGTTGTTTATAGGTTGGAACGCGAAGATATATGGCACCAGAAGTTTTAGAAGGAGCAATAAATTTCACTAGAGATTCATTTTTACGAATTGACATGTATGCCTGTGGGTTAGTTCTATGGGAATTAGCTTCAAGATGTACTGTACAAAATGTACGTAGGATATATATTATATGCATATATCTTACAGAGAACATGCATTTTTGCTAAACTGCAAGCTCTTAAGACTAGAGCTGTAAATATGGTCTGGATATGTGGATATCGAGGAAACGATTAACTGGATATCCGATATCCGATTTCCTGGGTTACCTGATCCCTCCATCCGGACATCGGTATTACCCAAATAATCCCGAATCTTAATATTTGAAAAATTGAATTTATCCAAATCTGTGAATTTGTTAAATCTGAACTATCCGTTACAAGAAATTGGAAGAAAACTGAAATATGCCAAAACTATAATATGCCAAAATTTACTTTGAAGAATGATAATAAAAATGCGATTATACATGAAATAATAATGAAATACACTGGGTATTATTTTCGTATACTTAATATTTAATCATGTACAGTGAAAATAATTATGTACTAAAAGTTTTGCAAGTTAATCGCACGTCCAAAGTTGCTAACTGTTTTTATTTCAATATTAGGGACCAATAGGAGAATATCGACTACCATTTGAGGACGAAGTCGGTCTCCATCCTACTCTAGAAGACATGCAAGAAAGCGTTGTCCATAAAAAAGAGAGACCGCTCATTTTAGAAACTTGGCGTAAACATCCAGTAAGTTAAAAGAAATATCTATTTTAATTCTGTTCACGATGTACAGAGTGTCCTATTTAAAAGAGTACGAGTCGAATAACTCATAAAGGAAGGGGTTGATGAAAAATTGTTTTAAGTAAAACTTACTTTGTTTCGAGGGGGACATCTTATGATGATCACAGGTTTTTTCTAAATATAAAATATCTCGTAAACTATTTGGTGTCCATCATAAGATGTCCCCCTCGAAACAGAGTAAGTTTTACGTGAAACATTTTTTCATCAACTCCCTCCTTTATGAGTTATTCGACCGTACTGTTTTAAATGGAACACCCTGTATATTAACAAATAATAAAGAAATTCTGTAACATATATGTGTACATTGGATGAAAAAAAGGAATATATAGCTTTTTAATGTTTATAATTGAAATATGTGTTATTTTTTAGGGACTATCATCAATTTGTGATACAATGGAAGAATGTTGGGATCACGATGCCGAAGCACGCCTTTCTGCCTCGTGCGTAGTGGAAAGAGTTGCTACTCTTGGTAGAGCTCTTGTATTAAATTCATCTACTTTGATTCGTGTTGATAATACCAACGAGATTATTACTACCAAGGAATCTAGTATGTAGTTAGTGTCTATTAATATAGTTTATTTTAATGGCACAACCATTTTTTGTATCATAATTTTGTTATACGTATCAATGAGGAATGTTGAAACAATAGAAAAAAGACAAGCATATATCTCCGATTTTATGTTTTACTATTTGAATAATTTCTAATTTCTCCTCTATATAATGCTATACAAGTGATCGTTAGCTACATCACAACATTCATTATCCTGATAAAAGTAGTGTGATTCATCTACTACATTTTATCTTTCCCAGTGCCTTTTTTGTGCATTGGAGACAGATTCATTAACGTTAAAAAATTATTGAAATTGAAAAAAGTTTTTTAAATGTTTAGAAAATACTATGAAGTAAAACGATACGGGCAAAACATTACAAGTAATTGCAAGGTAAACAACAAAATTTAAATACGATAAATAGGTAAAATTATAATTATCTGTCTGTGTGCCAAATTATATCACGATATCACATTTCGTGCACATAGATCTCTCTTTTAAAAATGTAAATAAAAAGAGCGACGTATCTCAATTTTTATCAATCCTTGCAATAACTTGCAAACAACGTCATGCAAGTATGTAAGGCGACACTGCTTCCATTTAGCTAAGAATTCGTGGATTACATGTTTAGAACATTTTACGAAGATTTGGTATTGGATCGTTCGCGTCGAACTCCAGAATAATCTTGTAGAAAATCAGTGTCGAGCCTGTGACTACTCACACAGTAAGAAAAGAAAGATCTGCGGGATTGCTTTAACATATCTTACTGGGAAATCATAGCATTATATTGAGAGCAAGTGAGATAGGGAAAAAGGGAGGAAGAAAGATATATATCCGGAGCATACTTTTTAAATATAATACAATGTAACCACACTGCCATATGTATATATATTCTAGCCGTGTATATATATTTTTAACTATAGCGCCTAAAGTACCCTTAGACTGTGTGTTATGCCAATTATCTTTATAATTTTTACATATTTTTTATTAAGATTTTCTGAATATTCAATATTAGAGCACTTCAGAGATATATACTTATTATAATGAACTAGAAATATCTTAAGAAAATCGCAGTATGTTTGGGATATCCACAGGATTATTTCAGTATATCTCGCAGATTTCTATTACTGTATGGGTAGGTGGATTTAGGTATCCAAATCCAGGTATGGATTTCTATACAAGACGGTAAATCTTTTTCAGGATAAACACACTTGATTGAATATTATTCAATTCAAAGCTGATCAGTTAAAATTTAATGAAAATTTTATTAAAATTATAAATATATTTTTTAAATATTCAGGAGAAGAAAAAAGAACAGGATTGATTTCCACTATTTTTTTTTTAAATCTGGAAGGTAAAATCTTTGATATATCTTGACTTGAGAGAATAGATCCGTTAATAAAAATCGCTATTTTTATTTGTCGAATATATCTTGGAAAATATGAATCTTTTTTCATGATAAATAGCAATGTGTGAAAGACTGTGAAGTTCTATTATGAGAGAAAACACAAGAAAAATGCTTTATAATTATCTAATACAAAAAGAAACTTTCTTTTTTGATTGTTTCTGTTTTTTTCTTCGAGCTTTATTGAATTATTGAAATAAAAATTACAACTTATAAATGAGATTTTTTTGTAAGAATCTATTCGCAGATACGTGATACTATAAGATTTTAGGGTGACTTCGACCAAAGTCCGATTAACTTAACCGATTATATCAAGAAATACTCATAATATTTTGTTAATACAGATAAAATTATCAATTTTTTGTTGCTTGACATATAAAAAGAAAACTTAGATTAGGGACGACGAATTATATAGTTAGAGATCTTACTGTAAGTAATTGTGCCGGTTGAATTAACCAACGACTATGTCAGTCGGAATTTGCTCGAAGATCTTATTGTGGTAATCGACACTCCTATATTTCATATTCTTTCTGCAATTTAAAGCAACGCCCAAGCGGACTTACATATTGAGATCTTTTCTTGTTAATTACAAAAATTATTTGAAATATTATAAGTGAGATGATTCAGAAATGAAGCGCTAAGAACTTTGTTCGCACTTCGACAATGCTCGACACTGTTGGGTATTAAATAAATGCGTAACAAGTTAGAGAAAAGACGGCAGTATACTATAAAAGAAGTATGTAAAATTACGTGAACAGAGTAAGTGTAAAATTTATACGATTTGGAAATGTATACATATAATATATAATTTTTACATGTTTATTTTTACATATTTATTTTTACTTGTTCATGTAATTTTACATACTTTCTTTTACAGGATAGAGAGGTCTTGGATACATTATGCTCACTTTGGACCACCCTTATTCTTCGAAATAAAGGGTGTATTGATATTATTTCGAGAACAGTTTTTTATTTTATACATCTATACGAATTTTATCGGTTTAGTATTGTAAGTAAACTTTTATAATGAATCTGATTAAAAATAAACTGTAATATTCCATAGACGAGACTGCGCCGTTCTGCTCGAAAACAGAGGAGGAATATTACGCTCAAGAACAGGGGAGGAATACGGAGTGTTTATTTTCATCCGTACATGTTTTATCAACGTTCTTCGGACCAATAGATTCTTATTTGACAAATGACTTGTATCTCTAAATGTTCGAGGAATAGTTACTGACACTTAAAACGCGCACAATGTAGATGCATACGTAATACGTGCCACACTGACATTCCTCATTGATTGTTGGAACCATGCAGTAACTATCCCAATCGCAAAGTATGCCAAATAAAATTCAGCGAAGGATCTTTCCTGTAAAGCCACATCATGTATATCATTATAAAATGGATGATGTAATCTTATTACCGGGACTTGAACGTTAGCGTTATTTATGCCCAAGACGGAGACCGAGGAAATGATTGTTGAGTACAATAGAATGCTTTAAACGTAATTAACTTTTTGGAATTTAATGGCACACCGATTGGAAATAACGGTGATGTTTACGTCATCTTATTACCGGGATATAAATGATGCATAGCCAATCCGTACTGATTACTTCTCAGGCATAAACAATGGTAACGTCTGGGCCCTGTTTATTACAAAGTACCTGGTAGATACAATCGAATTAATAGATTGAAATTATTAAGATTTTTTGCACGAGAGAAAAGATGTGAGCATCTTAATTAATTTAAATTTTATAAAGTGCTATATTATTAAGTATAATATTTACTTTACAAAGTAGAACACTAATCGTAAATTTTACGTGGCTCTAATATATTTCTCATCTTATATTCTTACTAATATATATTTCATTTTATCAAAGCGATCAGCTGAATGTTATATTTAATATAAATATAGACTGTCGAATGCGTTTGTTTACGAGTAGAGATAATTAATACGTATGTAATGCGATATAACTAAGGTAATGTAGAATGTAAATTATTCATATTTACTAGCGGCACGTATGCCGTAATTTATCGAAAGGAGCAATGAAATAAGTGTTTTTATTCTAGAACCCAAAACGACAATTTCAATATATAAATCTACTAAAAAACACTAAAACACTATTGTAGTCTTGTTTTACTGCTCTTATATGAATACGTTTATTATATATTGATAAAAAAATATAAGTAATCTCAGTAAATCGCTGTATTTATTCGAAACTGTACAAAACGATCAAATAATCTGTTTCTCGATAGTCGAATTATTTTTTTGAAATTGAAAAACTTCCAATTTCCATTGTTCCAAATCATCGATAATTGGGAATATGATAGAATTGGCAATATTAGATATTGTACGATGCTATAAAACCTTTTTATTTCTCACCTTAAATATCTGGGGTTTAATACTGTAACTCAGATAGCAAACTGACGTTATTTGTCGTCATTTTAACGTCAAAATGTCGTCAAAGATGTTATTTTACCTTGCTACCTGGGAAGCAATCACTATCATTCGCGTTGGTGGTTATTCGAACTGCAGCTAGCAATTTGTCTAATAATCCTAATAAATTCGAGATAGCAAAACTCCCTTTCTGTTCCTATAATCTTATTAGAGTAGTTTCGAACCCCATCTTTTCGGATTATATAATAAAAAATTGGTTGCTGCAATTTCTAATGATTGTAATCTTCAAGATAAAATCTCCTTCATAATCGTTTAAATAAGACAAGATTTTTGTATAGCAGTAAAATTTTCTCTTACGCCTTCTAAGTCTGACAACATTACGTATTCTTCTTGTAAGCACAGATGTTCGTGCAATGCTATTATATTCTTTCAATATTCTATATGTTGAATTCCAATGGAACTAGTTTCGATCTTTACCCAGGTCTTTTTCAGTCAATGATTAAACTGCATGTTTATGTTTGGTCATAATTAATTAACTTGTACGGAATACAAATACCAAATTAATATTAGGACGGAATAATATTGACGGTGGTGATATAGTCATACAGAAATATTATTACAATTTTAACACTAGATCTACCGACGATTAATTTCTACTATTTGAAAAAAAGAAATGAAAAGAAATAGTAAATTAATCAATTTTTAATCATTTACATATTACAATAAAAGTCATGGAAAATTTCAGACAATGCACTGTTATAAATTTGAGAAATTAAAAAAAATTACGAATCTGTCATTTTGACTGCTTTGACTTGTTTCTAGTGTTAAAGTTTCGAATGCTTGTTAGATTAACCAATCCTCCTTTTCTAACATTGACTTTTCTTCAAGAGCGAATTGTTCGGATAGCTCTGTAATGGCGATAATGCCGAAATAAGTGAAGAGTTTCCGTTTCAAGTTTTATTAATTACAATTAGATTTTGTATAAAAATAAGTAAATCGCGTAAAAGAAGTTTACGGGAAGTACACTCGGAATACGACATTCAAACAGTATAAAAAATTTTAGGAAGATTGAAAATCTGTTGAAGGCGAAACATGAAATGGATGCCACTTTATCTTACAATTTGAGCTATACGAAACAAAAAAAGAAAACAATATGCGTGTTGGTCGCGTAAAATTATAACTCGAATAATTGGTAAAACACGGAACATTGACAAAGAAATTGTTCGATGAATTCTAGAGAAAAATATGAGAAAGGAAAAGAAAGATGTATGAGATTTGTCCGCATCTTATCGCGCATGAGACGTGTTTCAAGCTTCTTGGCACAGAAGCAAATCCGAGTGTGGCAACATACAGTTCATTGACTGGATTTGGCGCCGGTCGATTGCTTCCTCTTTCTCAAAATCAGATTATGCTCGAAAGAGAAGCGTTTTGAGGGCATTGAAGCCATTCGTACTGGTATTACCAACGAATTGAAGAGATTTTCAAAGAGAGTTTCAAAGCGCCTTTCCTCACTCCAGGCACTTTGCTTAGATTGTATAAGATCGTTCATTTTTTCGAAGATTGATAATTACGAAACATCAAAATAAACAATTTTTTATCTTTGTGTTGTTTTTTAATTAAAAATCGGTTCGCAAATGTTACAGCTATATTATATAGGAAGTCTGAACTTTGAACTTTGGTAGTATAACCGAAAAAAGAGATGATTTCCATAAAAAATAAGCCGAAAATGTAGATTAAAAATTTTTTCGTGCAAAACTTCATTTTCAAGAAAAATAGTTTAAAAAATCAAAAGTTTAATTACATTACTTTTAACTATAACTATTTCAAGCCTGAACAATCTTGCATCGTTTCATTGTCGAATTTGTCCCAACAACGGTTATTGATATATGGATAAATCAAAACAAATATCACATATATTTTATTCAATAAAATAAAGTGATATTAAATCATCGAAAAAGTTACATGTAAAACATCAAGATTACTTTTTTATTTCCAATATAATGTTGTACTTTTTTCACGCGTCGTTTGATAGCCGCTGACGGATTTAAATTAATGACATAAAATTCTTAGAAGTCGTTCAATTTGAAAAGAAAACGCGAATACATCATTAGTTTTACAAGTCGCTTTTGTCGAAAACAAAGTTTCGTTCAAAAAAATGTTTTATTTTATAAATACTACTAATGGGTATTAGGCTCGCGGATATACAATCCGGTACACGTTGTAAAATTTTAATTTATTCTACATCTAATAAAGGAAACACATTGTTAGCCCCAATAGCGGCTTCTCTGTTTGAAATAATAGGTAGAATACGATCA
>NJRQ01000275.1:30174-59291 GCA_003063805.1 Aphaenogaster ashmeadi | reverse complement strand
CGTTACCTACGTTCAATATTCATCGAGGAAACTGATTCTAAAATTTTTATTCCTATTCTTAATATAATAATATTCCTCCATTGTGCGCAGGGCCTTATTTTAAGCAGGGTTTGGCTCTTTTCGGCTTTTTGTTCAAATTCTTTGGTTTCATTTTATATTCTAAACTTATTTTGTCACGAGAAATCAGTGAGTCCGGAGACACTCCGTATATGCGTGCTGTCAGCATTGGCGTAAAGGGCAAAGCGACTATTATAGATGTGTACAGAATGCGAGGAAATTATACAATTTCCGGTCACACTGGAAGGGTTTCACCCTTCTTTGTTTTGCATCTGGTGCATTCGCGGTAAGCCACGTGCGCTTGACGTTCCGTCCAGTCATCCGTCGGCGTATATAAGCGCGTTTAAGCCCAATGCGATCTGGCCAGTCAACAGATAACGCGCTTTGATCTGGAGGGATGTTTCGGAATTGGTAGACGAGATAGAGCCCCACGTTTGCGCGACAGAAATAAAGAAGTTAAAACGATTGCTGACGTTCCGGGGCGCGACGATATCGCGCTAATCTCAGGCATCTTTGAGATCGGTCTCGTTTAATTAAATTATGCGCGAGGGGGCATATATTTATAACTCTGGATGGATGTATATACACGGGGAGGAAGAGACAAAGAAGAAGACTGAAGGATACGATGATGAGAGGAGAGGCGTGGCGGTGGGCGGCAAGGGAGAGCGAACGGAGGGGGATGGTGAAAGAGAGCGGCACTGAGGAAGAGAAGAGGTATATGGGGCGTATATTCGGGGGAGAGAAAGAAAGAGAGAGAGAGAGAGAGAGGAGGGATGGAGGCCAAAAATGATCGGGATTTTAGGGGAGTAAAAGCGGCGCGTTTACGCTCTGCACTCCGCCTTCTTCCCTGTTCGCATCATCGGCTCTCTCTTCCATCCCTAATCCTTACCACCGCGGCGGCGGCGGCGGCGGCGGTGGTGGTGGCGGCGGTGGTGGTGGTGGTGGTGGTGGGGTGGTATGTCTTACCGCAACCTCGCCTCTATCTCCGCTCATCCCTGTCCCTCCGCCGACGAGGCGACCAATCCCCACTCCGCACCCCTCCCTTAATGGGGCTCTTCCCATACCACCCTCGGCGGATCGATGGTGATTCCCGCGCCCCTCGCAGCGCGGCGCTAACGTCGCCTAAGCGCCGCTCAGTCCGAACTCAGGGTTCACTCAGTCCACGAACGTTTGCCACGAGACTTCGATCTCTCACACCGCATCGCACACGCTATCTCTGTCTCTCTCTCTCTATTCTCTATTCACCCGCCTCGTATCTCTTTCTCTCTCTCACACACACCCACACACACATTTTCTCTCTCTCCGCTTTTTCCTTTTTTCCCGCTTGGCGGACGGAGAGCCAAGCTGGTGACCGGGGAGCCGCGCGTAGTAACCGTGCAACGGTCTACGTCAACGGGAGTCTTGCCGTAGTAACCCTCGTGCTTTCGGTTACTCCGACCCATATAATCGTCGTGCTGCGACCCCCGTTCGTCCGCTTCGACCGGCTGCGGATCTACCTGCGGCGCAGCGAGGTGAGTGGGCGACCTATCGCGCGTCTACCTTTACGTCGGTTTCCACCAGCGAACGCGAACCTCGAATTTGCCTGCCGAATTCGCGCAAATTTCCAGACGCGTCTGAAGTTGCCTTCGATCGGAGTTATGCAAAAGTTACGAATGCACCTCGCGAGACGGGCTCGCTTCCGCGATTTTCATTCCCTTTACACTTGAAAAAAAAATCTCTTCCCCCCACCCCCCCACCCTTCTGCAAGTAACTGAAATTCTGAGATTTACACTTGCTGTTGGTTACTTTATTAAAGTAGCTATATATAAGTTTCCGAGTATATTTGAAAATTCGAAATTGTTCCGGGTGTTCGAAATTGCGAAGGCTCACGGATATGCGCGGATTTATCCGGATTTCGCACGTATACTTAGACGTAAATTTAATTTCTTTTAAAAACATGTAGATTCGAGAGATTCTCAACTAAACTCGTATAGCTTCCGACGACACTAATTAGAATAAAGAATTTAATAACTATGCGCAGACTTTAAACAACTTTGCAGGTAAAAATTTAGTTTAGGGAACCTACATCGCGAATTACGTTGCGGATTACATTAAGCTTTTAACTTTGAATAGCGAGAGAATGTTAAATGTACGTCGATTAATATAGACATAACATTATTATTCCCGTAATGTTATAATACGGAAGTAATGCAGCGAGATAGAGCTCTAAAGAACTCTTTGTAACAAGATTTTATCTTTTTTAATTTTCTTTTTAGCTTTTTTAAAACCATATGAAGCTGAATCACGGATCTAATCCACAAAAGATCATCTAAGGCTTTGGAAAAGAAAGTCATGCATTATATTTTTTATATAAGCTGCTCGACGAGAGCCGGTCTATGCAACTTCCGGTGTTGATGAGAAAATATTATAACGTCTGTGTTCAGTTAATAATGATAAGCTGCACAATTTGCAAACTTATTAAAATCTAATTTTTACAAAAAAATGAAAGTGGTAACAAACAATATATTAACTATTATTATTACAAATAATAAATTGAATAAATTTAATGATAAATTGAAAATTTATGATTACAAGGCTAATACATTAATTTATTTGAAAAACTCAGAACGTCATTGGCTGAATTATTTTTACAAATTGCAAAATTCTTATTTTATATCGATAATATGGATGAGATTTATTTTACGATAAAATTATGTCAAGTTCCATTGAACTTTCCGAGATATCCGTTCTACGGCGGAACCGACGTATAAAAAAAATTTTAGTTCACTGGAATTCTTGTTCCTGCGGTTTGCACCTCATAAGGTGCTGTCATCTATTGGCAGGGAAGTCCACTTAAATAAATATCCGCTAATATATCCGACATAAATCCTATTTGTACTGATTGTGCAGAACAGATTATTAATTCATCATTTCGAGGGAAAAGGAGGAGGGACTTTTATACAAAGATATGGTGTATTTTTTCAAAAACTGTCAAAAAGAAACGTTTTTGATATTTCAAATCGTTTTACACCTCACCGATGCATAGGCGCTCTTACAACCTTTTTCAAGAGGGGGGTAGGGTAGAGTGTAAATATACTAGGAGTACCAAACAAACGCATTTTCAAATAATATTTTTTAAAGAAATATTTATGTAGATTTTTATTTTTAATTGTATAAATTTCAAACAGAAAATTATCTGGCTGTCAATCAGAAGATCATTCTAAATTGAAAAAAATTAAAATCCAAGAGGGGCATATGTCCCTCCTTGCTCCCCCTCATGAGCGTCCATGCACCGATGTGTGAGATAGAAAAGTCATAAAATAAAAATTAAAGTGAGATGACTGTATCTTATCCATTTTTAAAGATACCATCAATTGGCGAAGAACATCTATTGTTAACATTTTAAAAATTATTTTGAAAATCTGTAGGTATTTCTGAAATCAATCGAAAGGAAATGGCGCATAAATTTTTAAATGCCATCACGAACAATCACGAAATTATCTTCAACAAATGACGTTTTTAATATATATATATTATATATATTGACGTTTTTCGATTGATTTCCTAGGATGTTCTTTCTAGAATAGCTTATCCTACGCTGAATTATATTATAGATGACTGCTTACTTTACCAACATATAACTGCTTGAAGCCATGGCTGTGCCAAAGAGGCATCATATAGATATACGTAAACATAGCGGCTTTGTGCGCCGGTAAGAACGCGCCGCAAAGTCCCCGACGAAAATTCGCTCCCGCGAGGATTCTGCTCATCTCAGAATCCCTCGTCGGCGAAACTTTATTCACTAACCGAATAACTGCTGCGACCAGACGCGATCAATAGCGAAACCGTTTCGGTAAACAGCGAAAAATTTTTGTATGTCTGTATTGAGAGAGATTGACTGCGTCTCGCCGGGCGGAAACCGGCTTTTTAACTTCCTTGCATACAAGATCCGCTGAAGTGAGACCTTGATACGCTTGTTGTATGCAAATTGTATTTAAACTGCTTGCTCGTATCTCGCAGATGTATACTTCTGCGTATACTGAAATATACATACATTCCCTTGAGGTAGAAAGGTTTGAAATGTCGAAAAATCGATTTTCAGTTTTTTTTGCATTTTTGAATGGCATGATTCTTTAACCTTTAGGGCTGCGTTCGAAAACGTCTCCCGAGTGCACCCATGTATCATTTTATCCTTGTTTAACATTCGGTGAACGACAAGGATAAAATGCTACATGGGTGCACTCGGGTGATGTTTTCGAACGCAGCCTAGATTGCAGGAAATTTCATAAATCTATGCTCAGAATTGGAATCAGCGACACCGAAAACCCCCAAATACACTGGCTGCGTTCAGCAGAAAAAGCAGCTTTGCAACAGTTGTAAAATTCTTTAATATGATTGGTTTATACACTTAGATGCGCAGGAGGAACCAAGGGCAAGAACCAATCATATTAAAGAATTTTACAACAGTTGCAAAGCTGCTTTTTCTGCTGAACGCAGCCACTATTTTTGAAAATAGAAAAATTTTTTATATTCGACCGTCCGTTCCCTGCCGGGAAAGCCACTTTTGTGGCTCTGAACAAATCTCGAAATTCTGCGCTAATATGTGTATGTTATTTATATAGATAAATTTTTGGGAAAAAAAGAACACTATTGAAAAATGCCGGCAGCGTAAAGGTTAATAGTATTTTCCCATATTTTCCCGTAGTTTTTAATTGACGTAAGTTAAATATATCTCACCCTAAGAAACTATATCAAAATTTTAAACGCCATTTCTTCAAAACCATGTTTTTCAACGGTTTTGCAGGGATAACTTGAGAACGAACAAAGATATCGAGATGTATTTTTTTATAAATTAAACAGCATTAAATTTTCTATAGAACTAACTACAATCAATTATATATTGTTATTTATTTACATTTTATAACAATAAAAAGCACTCTACTTCTTTGATTTTTTGTATTTTTTGCCGCCATTTAGTTAATTTTTTACCAGATTTTTAAATTCTAGTTTATTCTACAGTGGAAAGCTTCCGAAATATAATGCCGTTTGGTTCGATTAAATATGCCAACTAAATCACCCGAAGTCTCTGCAAAACCACAGCTCCGTGCGATTTACATCGCGCGATGGATCAGACTGCAGCAGCTACATATGTTAATATTTTCTAATTCTGCAAATAGTTTTTTATAGTTAATATATGTATAATATAAATAGAGAGGGCCCTCAAAACAGGGTTGGCAAAATTCCACATTTTTTTGATAAAGTCTATGCCAGTGGTAAAAACCGGTATTTTCCGAAAAAAACCGGCAAACAAAATTAGTCTTTTCTATTAAGAACAATAAAATAAATAGAAAACCTTTTTATCGATATACTAATTCACAAGCGGCTCGAGGTCTATAGCCCTAATTTTGTAATGCATTTACATAACTGTCGGGCGAGATCAGCGTCAATTGAGAGAGTGTTTTCCACAATCCAAAATAAAATCTGTAATAGATTAGGAATCGATGTAGGAAATAAATTAGCTTTTTGTTACAAAATGTTAAATGATAAACGCTAACCAGATCTATATTGGTAAAAATTTTTAATTCTGTTACTCTATTATGCTTTTCTCATTAAACTACAAATTAATATAAAGAGTGAGACCAAGATGCTCTCCATACTCGAATTTTTCACACTCAAATTTGTGGTCATGTTTAGCATTAAATGGAAGATTTTGTTAGGCTGATTATAAATATGTCGGTGCTAAAGTGTACCTCCTTTCCGTTCACGAGAAAATGGGCCCCAAAGACACCATTAATCCTTAAAAAATGTGACTCAAAGAATTTTTCTCGGGAACGGGAAGGAGGTACACTTTGGCACCGATATATTTGTAATCAGCTTGAGATCTTTCATTTGATGCTAAACATGACCACAAATTTGAGTGTGAAAAATTGGGGAGCATGGTCTATGGGCATTTGGTCTCACTCTTTAGTAACATTTATAGTTTATTTCAAAGTTTTTGTTTTAAAAATATATTTCATATATTAATTTGAATTTTAGAAAACTTTTATTATTATATTAGTTTCGTTTTTCTTTGAACCATAGTGATTAGTATGATTTACTAATTAAAGCAAAAATATCTTTTTGCATAAAGTTATATAAATATATTTTAGAGAGAGAGAGAGTATTACATATTAGTCATTTTTATAGTTTTTACGAGTTTATTCCATTGGATAAAGGGACGATAAAAACCGGAATTTACCATGGTTTTTTCCATCCACTGGATTTTTCCGACCAACCCTGCCTCAAAAGGATTTCGCATTCAATTTATTCCTATGCCTATATTAACGAGTTAAAGTTTACCGAGTTCTCGTGCATTTAAACCTTTCTACCCCCTTAATATAAAAATATGTCGAATGCTAGACTCGCAAGATATCAGTCATGAAGCGATTTAAAAAGGCGACTGTTTGTACTTTATACCTGTTACTGATAAAAGAAAATTCATTGTGCTGTACGTTGACTTTGTAAAAATTACCATGCTCTACATTTTGCCTCTGGCGAGACACGAAATGCTATGAGAGGAACTACTATGAGAGGAGATGCATTGTTCCGCACGTGAAATACGTATGTACAGGTGCATGTTGACGAGTGCATGAAGGCAAGTAAATCTCGCAGTCGCGGTTCACTCGCAGACTGCTGAATTACCACTCAGGTTAATCTGTGTATGAACTGATTGCGTACTCTTGACATGCACTGTAGAGAGATGGAACTTTTCATAAAGACGTGTACCCGCTTATTTGTCTTGTATCTTCGAGGGAAAGTAACGATAGTCTCGCCGAAGAGAGGAAAAATGGCAGAAACGCAAAACGTGAAAGGACTTCTTTGTACTCGTAAGAATGGGCATACGTTTAATTTTTGTTTCGCACGGAACGCTCGGTTACGTAACTCCACAAAGAACAGAATTTATGGAAAAATCTAGTTTTGCTGAAACGTTTATTTTAAAAGGATGTGGCTTGTAGAATTTTCTAAGCTGCAACGTGCCGCTTGAACAAACCACGATTTTCTTTTAAAAGGATGACTTGCTATTTTTTGCAACATTCTGCTTCAAAAAGCAGAATTGTTAATAATTCGATAAACAGTTACGATATTAAATAGTAAGTACCTCTTACAATTTTACAAGCTTATTTATTTATCGGAGATTTTTCAAACCTATCGGTTTATCGATTAGCCCAGACTATTTACAGCCTGTGTTGTAAGATATTAAAAATTTAAATATTTTCAACATGTTCCACCCGCACACAATATTCCAAATAGGACGAGGACTTATATTAAATACATAATTTATTTCTAAACGTGTCCCTCTGTCGTCTTTGTCCTAGATTTTTTTTGCTGAGAAGAGAAATGTCTCGGGTGAATCCCTGGATCGCGCTGGCCCTCCTGAACTGTCATCCTACTGGCCGCTTTCAAGCTATTTCCCCGTTTTTGCACATTAAGGGCCATAACGTGCGAGAAAGAGAGAATGAGAGAAATGGCGAAGGTAGAGATGGAGAAAGATTATGTCCACACGATTCATTCGGCCATGTGATTTATTACAGCCATGTGTTTTTTTTCGCGTGATCAATCCTAATCTCGTAATCAATCAGCAATTCGGGGAGTCACCGGGTTCGGCGTGAGTTGATATTGCGATAGCCTAGAAGTCGATCTTCCGAGAGAAACCGAAACGCACGGCAACTCGCCTTACTCCTCCGCGCCATGTTGCAGAATTCTCTACCCCTCTTGTATTCCCCTGAGGTACTTCATCTCATTGCTTCGTATACGCACCGGTTTGCTGGTAAAATTGGACCAAGAATGAGAGGCAACCCTTTCGTGCCAGAATTCGCAAAAACTCTCGGAACGTCTCTCGAGGATCGGATCCTCCTTCGTCCAATAATGACTCTATTAATTGCAACATATAGAAGTTTCTGCGCGTACAAAACTTCTCCGAAGGACTTCAAACATCGATACTGATATCTCGAGCAGCCAATATTACTTTAATGTCATCAAGATTGTACTGTGATATTGATTGTACTGTGATATATACATATATGCACTTTTGAAATGAATGCATCTTGAGTGCATGTAGAAATTGGTGCAAAAGCGTCTGAGAAAGCTGAAACAATTGCGATATATGCAATGTATCAGGGAAACAGGGATAATTTTATAATAAAGCGGTATGTCTCATATCTTATAATTACAATGTATATAATCATAATTATAATACGTGTAATAGAATAATTAATTAACATTTGACATCTCCATTGGAAAATCATGATCATTACGGATGTAACACGTTTGTTCACAAGGTTATAATTTCACAAAGAGTAATGATACTCTGATAAATCCCACGTGTCGTGCTAAATAGGCTATTAACGATAAATGGATATATCCTTTAGACAGCGCGCTATTTTAATGGAATCGTGCGACGTTAATTAATATTGTACTCTTGCTAAAATCTGCTCCTCCGAAGGCTGCGTCGCGTACCTATCAGCAAATTGTATTTTAGCGTCTATTACCGATGCCCTGCAACGTCGTACAGCCAACTCGATATTAGCATCCGTACTAATACGACGAAAAGAGAGACGGGTGTATGCGAAAAGTAACAAAGGATCGCCGGCGTGCAGAAAATGTAGTTACCAACTACAGGAAGAGCGATAATGCTTCCGGCGTATCGCAGTAAATTAAGTACGGCGTGTCCATAAAAGTGATATATTTCCGTGGATTAACTCGGAGAACATAGCAAAAAGAAAGAATCATTATGAAGAAAATTAGAGAATTTATTACGAAGAAGAAAGTATATTTAATTTAAATCTTATTAATTTTCTACGTGCTGGAGAATTCTCTATAATAATTCAGATACTCTTTTCGGAATTACAATCTTAGAAGGGAAGGTGATTGGCCGTTCCACATTATTGCTATCACATTTCCTATCTCAGTCGCGATCTTTACTTTTATTAATCTATTGTGTGATATCCACTCTGTACGATTCTTCGATTACTGCACAGTAGGACGAGGAGGAATGATCGAGGGTGCGTTTGAACGGAGGGGGAATTTCAAAACCGATCTGGTTTCCTCTGACGCTGGCAGGTTCAACATAGCAAGTAGTACATCGGAAAATTGTATAGCGAAGGAATTATGTGAGTGAAAAATTGATCGGAGGTTTGACAGCGTAGCTCGTCTTCCCGCGGGACCAGCCAGCCTTGTTCTACCTTCCATTCTTCCATCTCGCGCATATCTCGTACTCGGTCGTACGGAGATCTCCTGAGGAAGAAGGGAAGGCAACTGCAATAAAGGAAAATACTTTCAATACTTTCCATCTGAGCACGTAACCTAGAGGGGCGTGTGTCCCAGTGAATATACTATGAAAATACTATATTTATTAATATAGTGGATGTGTAGATCAAGCGCTAGTTACGAATCATTTATACATATCTAATTCTTGTTCCTTCCATTAAACAGCGTGTATCACTAAATCATCGATTCCTTTTTTAACTTTAAATTTTTAACAAATATTTATTTTTTTATTGAATGCAATGTTGAAGACTTTACTTATATTAATAAATAATCAAATATAAGATGTTAATTAAAACAAGGTTCTTTAAAAACTCATAAAAATGTAATATATGAAAATTATAGTCTAAAGATCTTTACATTACGAAGTATTAAATTCGATGGAAAAAAATCAATATCACATCAAGTTGAAATTAAGAATGTTTACGTATGTTCATTTTTTAGCTGGCAATGTTTTAGGCGTGTTGTATAATCGCGCTGTTACGATACGTATTAAAATGTATAGAAAATTAAATTGAGCAATATTTTAATTTCTAATAATTTAAGAACTGTAGAAATATTTAAACATATTAATTCTTTATCTATATATCTCCTTGACTTTCACTATTTGACAAAATGTCTACTTTTATTTTTTAATTTGACTCTTCCTGTTCTTTAGCTTTATAATTGTAATTATGCGTTTATTAATCATCTGGAATATAGTGGAATAAATTGAGTTTATATATCTGATCCATAATTATACCTCGGAATTAGATATAGATCACTATATCTAGTTTCGAGGCTGTAACTCCGTAGTTTCGACATGCAAGCGCTAATTAAGTTTGTTCTCGCCATGGCATATAGTAACACTATTATGAAACGATAAATTTTGAAGATTGATCCCAACTAGTACCTAAGATTTAGTTTCTTGCGAATAATTTATATTACCCCATTTGACTGATATCGAAAAAAAGCAAAACAGATTAAATTGAATAAACTTGTCCGCAAAATTTTCCTCGAAAATTTCACGTTTACACGTTTGGCATCTTCTTGGATGAAAATATTTGCCTTAATAAACATCCTTTTCCCTCCTCATAGATTAGTTTCCTCATTTTACATTTCCACGGCCGTCTATCTTCAATCTGGCCTGGAAATCAAAGTTGCAGTAAAAGTGTATCCGTTTCAAAAATCTACCCAAGCACCGGCTTGCTTGCCAGCACTTTTCATTGATCAAGTGTAGACTGAATGGCAGTAACGTTGCGTACATTTGTACAAGTCAGCGTGTGTATATTGGGAGACATGGGATCCCTGGATGGTAATGTATGAATAGACGTTTATTCTGTCCTTCCCACATGATTCCGTCCTCCTCAGCTTTGAAGTCTTCTCTTCGTCACACTCTCTGCCGGCCGGCACCACGTTTACCATCGCGCCACCAACTTTGTTATCTCCGGCTACGTCCGTCAACCCCGTCAAACGTTTCCGCCGCTTTGTGCGACGCGTCGAGCGGCGCCGTTCGTTCGTTCGTTCGTTCGTTCATTCGCTCGCTCGCTCGTTCGCGTTTGCTTCTCTTGGCATCAGCTCCCGATGGTCCGTGTCGCCGCCGTTAGTTGGCCGTCGTCGCCGTCGTCTCGCAACGGCTTATCCGTTTAATTAACGAGACAATGCCAGGCCCGCAGATTGCACGCGCTGGGTCTTGGCGCGCCAAAAGCGAACAATGTCGTTATTGTTCCTTACCCTCTCGCCGCGCCTCAGTCCGATGCGCCCACCATACCGTATTTTGAAAAGTTTAACGGGCATTCGAGTTAGCACCTCATTGCGCGATTGTTATTTCAATGGGATTCATCCCTCCGCTTTAAATGGGCTTCCAGTGCCGACCGTTTACCAGGAGAGATCATTAAAAAAATTCATCGAAATAAAAAGAACAGAAGCGGAAAATTTCGAAATAACGCGTTTTTGATATAATTTGCATCTTTTCTGCTGTCTCTTCTTAGCATAAGCATGAAATGTGCTGTCTTTTTAAAATTTAGCCGAGACAAAGCAAGCTTCAGAAACACCCGTGCGTTCCTTTTAACTTATTCTTTCATTCATATCCTGAATGACTTTTATGATTTAAGAAATCTGTGACCTAAAAAAGCTTAAGAGAAAGAGAGGAGAGAGAGAGATAGATAGAGATAGAGAACTACTGTTTTAAACGAAACTACTTACTTTTGCACCGGAACGTGCATGCATTTTCCGCGCGACGCAATAAGAGAACCAGGCCGCGGCGTACATTCCGCAATTTGCGTCTCGCGGGCAAAAGGGAACGTTCGTAAAAACACGGTCTCGTCCGGATTTCGCGGATGCTTTTGCGGTTGTTGTACGACATTGATATATCGCAGCTGGTTTTTTTCCGTTTTGCATTTATCCCTGTCGTCCCGAAAGAAGTTTCCAGATGAATTAAAATTTTTACGAACACTGAACGTAATCCGACAACTAGATCTGTTTGATGCCGTTGGACCAGTTTATCTCATCTAGACGTGCAGCTTCATGAAGGAAAAAAATATAAGAGAGACGAGAAAAAGTGTTTGTAAAAGACTAGGTGTATTTATTAACTTCTCGACAACTTCGTCAAATCGATAGTCTACGTTTAGTAAGCTGAGTTTAGCGAATCACTCTCTCTTCTTTTCTCTCTTTCCCCTTTTTTCTTCCTTTGACTTCTCTCTATTTATATTATAATCGTACTTACGACATGAACACAGAAAAAGAATTCTTTTCATCAAGATTACCTCTAAGCGATTCTAAGATATTAAAAACTTGAGCAAGTTTATATAATCTAAATAAATAATTTTAAAAATTTTGTTAATGCGAATTTATATTATCAGACAATGTGACCCGGGAAATAGTTTAGCAGTCCATTCGAAAAGTACTCTCTGTACTAAGTGAATTTTTATTTTCAGTGTAGAAACTTTTTTTTTGGAATGAGAATAGCGATGTATGGTGGATGGAAAAGGTATGAAGTGGTTACCACAAAGGCGAATATGAAGGCGAAATTGCACGTTCATCGTATTTTTATCCACGTCGGACCGCACTGGTACAAAAGAGAAAGCGATTTTTCTGGATTTCCTCGATGCACACCAACAGTCGCCGCACTGTCCGTTTCTCCTAGCGTAAAACCGCCCATATTACTGTTTGCTCACGGTTCGGTTTTACCATCCCGCTTCCGGCGCGGAAATTCTTGGTCGCCGACATATCTGCCGAATAAAATCCCTCCCGAAAACTAATTCACTATTTCAGGCTCTCTAAAATTCTCACGTATCAGACATTTCGCGCTCTTGTTCCTTTCTATTTTGGATCGATTCGTGAGATGCAGAATAGATCAAAATTTGCGAATAAAAAAAAACCCGATCTCGCGTTTCGAATTGTCACACAATATTCAGAATACTACTAAGGATAAAGGATAAAGGAATTATATTGCGTCCCCTCGAGGTTTGCATTTTTCACCCTTCCCATCCTTCCTAACAACTCCTACTCTTTGCCCGTTGGACCAACATCTTAACGTCTCTTCCGAAAGACTGCAGAATACTACTATCAAAGGACTATTTAAATCAGCGTAAAAAAAAAATCTGGAAAACGATATTGGAACATAAAGAAATTGTTCCCTGACAATACGCAACGGAATAGATGTTGATTTTTATTTTGAAATTATTATTAATCAGAAACATATTATAATCTAGAAAGCGCGAATAATCTTTATTCATACAATTGTCAAATTATTGTAGGATAATGAAACTAATTCTGGGGATCATCAACTAGTAATTATTCGTATTTTCATCCAACAAGTTATTAAATATTTGATGAAATATTTAACGATGTCATTAATTGAGAGGAATACTTTAAGGATAATCCGATTTAATCAGTTTATGCTCTTAATTCCAATTAAATAAAATGATTATCCAAATATAAATGATTATCCAAAAATTAGTTTCTGAGTATTAATTACGCTTTAATCATTGAAATGCATTGTTTTTTTATGGTATTACTATGTGTCATGAGCAATTAATTAGCGCTTTAATATTATAATGGTAAATGACTGAATTACACAATTAGTAATCTGTATCTATGTTCAAAATGTTTTGTTGTTTTCACGAATATATCTCGACGATTACGTAAAAGGTTTTCCACGCTCTAAGTGCAGAGTCTCATTCTCACGCGATTGCACTCTACCGACGTCGTTTAGCCGTCGATGAAATCTGACGTAACGAGGAAAGTTCGATAGGTTTTAAGTCAACGGCGAAAATACGTTAAGTTTACAGCCGAATACTGGATGGGAAGGACGCATTAGCGTTAGAGAGCGTCCGATAATAGGAAAAGTCTCTGACATCCGTGGGAAGTGCTCTGAGCTCTTTGGAGGGCTAAGGTCCCTTTAGAGATGCCTGGAGTATGTTTCGCACGAGTCGTTGTCGGAAATACTTGGTGGGTTCTTGATCGCAAGTTGCAAATTCCGACGGAGACTTGATCGAGTTTTCGATATTACCGATGAATATAAATGAGAGGATTTCGTGCACGATAAATTTTCAAACAAACGTACGTGCTTCGCCATTTAATTTCTCTTTTTGTGGTGTAAAGAGCTACTGGTTTCAAACGTCGTTCTGTTTATCCGACATAATCGGAGATTTAATACGCATGATAAAGTTGGAGGAAGGTAGAAGGGGATGCAAAAATTAGGCAACTAGACACGTAGGTCTATAAATCTACATATATTATACATTATATATAGGGTTCATTGCACTTTATTTGAACTGCGATGACCAATTTTATAATCAATCTGATTTTATTAAGCGATCTTTCTATTTTCACGCTGGGAAATTCGATCGTCTAAACTGCATCCAAGTAGTTAATTTAACTTTAACGATCTGTGCTGTTAAATAGAGACTGAGAAACGACAGTCCATCTACTTTCGCGGCGAGAGAGTAGAGATAGGGAGGGAATTGGAAAAACGGGGATCGTACAGCATCCGCGTCGAACACTGGAGTCTCTCTGGAGTCTCTCAATATTTCAGAAAGTTTTTCCGGGTAGGACCGACTTCACACGTCGACAAATGCTTAGCCTTGCTTAGCCGTCTTTATCCCCGACCGACGTTTTATCGACGACCGTGCCGAAGTTCGCTCCTTTCTTCTTTCCGCCGTTTACAATGGAGAAAGCTGTCGATTCAAAGAGGCGTATATTAAGTGCTAAATATGGGCGAGAGTTGCATGTAAATTTCAACGTCATACCATATTCGTCGAGAGTTGCACATATATACATATTTCCAGGTTTCTGAGTTTTGTCTAAAACAGGGTGCATTGCGCTCAGTGATACACGCCACCAGGTTTATCGAAGTAAACTTTTACGCGACATTCCGATGTTCCGGTGACTTAAGTCCTTATCAAGTTTAGGAGCCGTCCAACAGACGGTTTTACAACTTGCGTCATAAACTGTAGAGGAATATGGGTCATAAGTGAGTCTGTAGAAGTGGAGCACATGTATATGGCTTTCATCCTTCAGTTGCGGCGCTCCCGATGGTTCGCCTCGATGGTCGTATTTTACTTGTACGTTGTTTTTATGATTATATACTATTGAGATAAATAAAAAATCTGATTGTCTATTGCCTGTCGAATAAACGCGTCTTTATCCCGTTATCTCGTGATGAATAAACGATGCAGTTATATTTGTCTTATTCACCTTATCGGAGGATGAGGCAAACGTGTCTCTCGATCCACGGTTGCTACATCGGGAACGTTATTCCATTTTAATGGAAACCCGGACTTTCCGGACGTATAACTCAGCATCTGTAAAATCGGTCGTCCTGCCGGTCGGAACGAACGGTCCGCTCGGACAATTTATAAAATCCACCGAAGCCCGCGGTACCCTCGGGCCAACTTTTCCCGAATAACTGGGAATTTTATCAGCTGACTCGCGACATCACCACCGGCTACAACTCCGTGCACATTTCATTTTAATGGCAGTGAACCATAAGATTTCCCGCTGGCTAGCTCCTCGATTGCATTCGAGAATTCATTTGTTGGTAATGCATCCCTGCTAAATAGAAACTTTCCGTTTTACACTCTGGTAAATAGATTATTTTATTCATTTCCCCGGGCACAGGTAACCATGCGAAAGACATGTCGACAGCGAGCACAGCAGAGATTACGAAACACGACGGACTTAATAGGTTCAGCCTTGATGTAAAAACTGGGAATTTCGTTAACGTTCGAACAACACTCGGACTGTTCTCAGTTTTCTCGTCGGGATTTATCGTCGAGAGGAAGTAGCGGCGTAGTTCCGAGGCGTCTTGTGTGTACGATAGAAATCTAGCTGGGTGTAATCAAAATAGCCGAAGGGCGAGTTTCAGTAAGCTGATCAAACTGTAGTGTAGTTTCTATCCGCGTCGGTATATCCCGGCCGTTGGGTATCTCCCTTCAATTTCACTCCGATAACTTGTTAGCGCCGCTAACTGCTTCGTAAAATTGGCGTCGCGAAGTAAGTGCTTGGGGAATATTGAAAGCAACAAGGAGGAGCCGTTCCGCCTACGGGAGTCTCGGCGTGTACCACCGGAATTAGTGAGATTTTGTAAAATATCTTTTGCGAGACTCTCGCCCGTTATATCGAGTAACGTAACGAGAGCACGATGCTTCCCGCATCGATTTAACGTCCGAACTTGATTATTATTTATGAAAGCCGTTCCCCCGCTAATGAAATCTAAATAATGGCCCGGTTTAATGCGTGAGAAAAATGTCTACCTCGGTTACGGCCACGTCCGATGAGGACTTCAACGTTTGAAAGGAAAGTCCATCATTCCTTTCTCGTCTCGAGGTATTTCTACCGAAGAAAGCGGAACAACGATATCAATCCATTATGAATTATTTTCATTAGCTTGCGCAACGGGCACTTCTAGCCAATTAACACCGTTTTGACATTTGTTAGAGTCTGTTGGAGAATTTCAATATTCCGACGTTGCAGGCTCCCGCGCAATAGAATTTTAAGCCTAAGGATATACAGTGCCGCATTAACTTATTTTGGTTGAAATATTTCGAGCACTCTTTTTAAGATGTGATGTTATCTGGGTAAATTTTTTTCAGGAGTTATATTAGATTATCAAAAATTGTTAAAATTATCATTATTATTATTTACATATTTCATGACCTTAACTTCTTATATATCAAGTACCCATCAAAATTTGACAAAATTCATAATTTTGAAAATTAAGTTTGTCAAGATCTTGTTAGAAATCCTTTATTTATTTCGGCGCTGAAGTACAAAAATAACAAAAACACAACAAAAATACAAAAATTAAAGGATATAATAAGTAGATTAAGTTAAAATGCTTTTCTTGTACGTTTTAATATAGAAAATTCACCGATAATATCATCGTAATTTAAGCTCGTAGTAACTTCGCATTTGATATGAAGAAAGCAAATTTAATTTTTCTTGTCGCATAGTTGAGCGTAGATAGTTCTTTATCCTCCTCATGGTGGAAAAACTGCGTTCCGCCAGTTAGTGCTTGCAATACATAAGCACAATCGAAATACGATATTAATGTTTGGATATATGATATTTAATTTCAAGTCAAGGAACCAATTGTAGAGCGATTGAAATCTCATATGATTTAATGGAATCAAATTTTTTTTGGTCAAATGTGCATTGAAGTGAATACATTCGTTACTCGGAGTACTCCATCATTCTATCTCTATCGTTTTTTAAAAATTCTTTCTATAATTTGTCGCCCTGGGCTATTAGCCCCCTCAGCCCATGCCTTAACATGGCACTCAGGATATACGCTTTTCGAGGCTATTCAAGGTTTCGAGGGTATTGTAAGACCGGCGGAGATCCTCGGCACATATCTTGCGGCGCTTCTCTTTTTCCATTTCGCGCCTGCCAAGTGAATTCCGGGGGAGACTCATTTTCAAGTTGAGGAAAGTGCGCGTGTGGTGCACCAACCGCCGGGGACGAAGATTACCCAAGTTTCAAGGGGAGACTTACCAAGTTCTGCATACGCGGTCGCGTATATCACATGACCGCGTGCACTCTTCGCCCCCGCCCACTTCGATAAGTAAAATATTCAAACGATGCCTAGAACAAGTAGTACAAGTTCCGCTACGCAAAAGGATAGCTCGGTTAGACGGAAAATATTTTAGTATGCAGTTCTATATAAAATGTGCAGTACCAAATCCTTAAATGCAGTTTTAAGTCCGAGTTTGTACGAGACTTCACGAACTCTCCGTGGCGCATCTGCCATATTAAGCACGTACTAATCAGAATTCAGGATCTAATACAGTTTGCGCAGTTCTGAAGATTCTTTAGACTACTCCGTGATATCGGAATAACTGCGCATATAGAAGATCATTTTGGCTCGTATATCCTTTGAATATGTACGATCGATAATGTACGATTTGCACTATGCCTCGCACAATAAGAATGTATTTTATAAAAATTAACGAAGTGATAAAAGTAAATGAAGTGAGAAAAATTGCAGGAATTGCTTTATATTAAGTAACATTAATCTTTTGATAAAACGTCCAACGCCTTCGAATCATTCAGCTTTCAGTATTAAATGTCTCTGTAATTTAAAATAGATTGAAATTTTTGCTAAAGAGAAATATCGGCTCTAAACTTGCGAAAGAAAGCACTTCTACCGCCGACTTCGATCTTCCGCAAAGCATTCTTACAGATTTCCTGTCGTTCCTAGCGAGGATCAAAACGCACAAAGCAGACGGCGGAAAAGCTTTCGAGAATAAAAAGAATTAAGAAGGAAGGAAACGGAGAGCGGAAGACTCCAACAGGAGAGGATTCTTTCAATTAGTTTTCCAAGTGGAGATCCGAGTTAACCAAGTTTCCGTCCGAATGTTCCGACTAATGATTACGCCGTTATACCCACCCTGCCGAGGGAATGCCGACTTCGTCCATTATGCAGCAAGTTAAACACATCCATATTGATAAGCTTCTATCGCTCTTGACTTTTTCGCGGAAGCCATTTCGGAATCGCTCAATAAATCGGGGCGCCTGTGTAAGCGTCGCAAATTATCGATTCCACTGGGACAAACATTGCCTGCTTTCATGCAAATTATCGAGCTATATCGATATGATTATTTTCGAAACTTTGTATCGCTGCACGAAGGGATTTATATTGCAGCGAAAAGAATCTCCGTGAGACCTTGTTGCTTGGTAAGGAGCGATGTTTCCGTGATCGATGATAGTTACGTATAGTCTACCAAAATCAAAGCAAGGACTGTTGACAGACAAATATTTGTCAAACAGTACGCCGTACGTTGTAATTTGCCATCTATCCGAGTCTCTGTTAATTGAGGGATAGTAAGGCCAATTAATAGTCAAGAGGTTATCATCAGTCAGACGGCATTGCTTCCCATCGCTCTAAGATTCACGAGCGGCGACGCTACGTGTAAATCGAGAGGAAAAATGATACTTGGTGCTTATATCCTTTTGAGACGACAGATATAAAAATAAATAGAAGAGAAGTTTTTAATTCTTTTCCATTTCCTTGAACATACTTATTTTTTCACGATTTAAACCCGCTCTTTTCCTCTTTTCATCTCATCTTCTCTCGCCGAATATCGCGATACAGTAAAGGAATGTTATTGCAACGTTAAACGTATTCAAAAGACATGAGCCGCTATATCCGATTACAAAAGCATTTCAATGTTCGCTCTCATTAAGTCACGATAGGCAGTTTTGATGCATACGACGCCCTTTGTGTGTGTGTCGTCTCGACTATTAAAGCGAACTCACGTTCTGCCTCGCAGATTGGTATCATATTAGTTGGCGGAACTTGTCAAAACTTAAATAAGGTAAACGTTATACCTACGAACTTCTTATGCAAATTTAAATGCGTTCTTATTCAATATAGCGACATTAATTGCGTCACAGCTTCGACAATTTTCGCGTGAATTGTTGGCGGATACGTGTATATTGAAATTCAAATGAGCTATGGTTGCATTCATTATTAACAACAATAAACTGTTAACATAAGGTCATTAAATTTATGTACAATTACAATTCTCAATCGGTAGCTATTTTGCGCGATTTTTAATTACGGCAATATTTTTACAAGTTAAAATATGCAGTTTTATATATTGTAAAAAAATTAAGAGACGAGGCAAAATAAAAATCAATACAAAACAAAAAATTAAATCTTAATAAAATTTTAGAAAGGTGATGATGTGCGCGTGTTCATAAAACCACGATGCTTTTCTTTCAAACTTTCAGGCTGGTATATAATAGAGACCCTGTAATCAGAGTCTGGCCATACGGTAGCAACTTTTGATTGGTCCGCCATTTCTGGTCAAAAGCAAGAGAAACAGAAAGAGAAAGAGATAGAAAAGAGACAGAGAAAGAGATAGGGAGAAAGAGAAAGCGATAGTGAATGTATATCCTTCTCTCGCAGGATTTTGACCATATCGCCTTATGGCCAGACTCTGATTACAGGGTCTCTAGTATATAATATATATAAAAAATATGTATGTGTTGCTTTTGTTATATTTCTATAAATATGAGAAAATGTTATCGCGCAATCTATTTTATCAGTATTACATGGTTTTCAATAAATATCCGAGGAATAACTCGTTACAGGATTCATGGTAAGATAAATTGAACTCTCGTTGTTCATGCCGTTCCCGGTACCAAACTCTTGAGCGCTTTAGACATCTCTATGTTGAATTGCAGACAGATATCATCAGGCGACACTCGCTTTCCGTTAGCGATCCTCTTCCATGATCAAGGTGAACCACTCCTTGATCTAAGATTTCCGCTTCCGTTGCCATTTCCGGTACGGGAGACGCTAGATATTCGATTAACTGTTACCGGATACTCGACGCTTCCACATTAAGGCGTCTGAACATTGATTTTCATTTTCATTCGACGTATCATCAGCGATTCAAAGAAATTTCGCAGGTGAGTTCTGTAAATTTTTTGTAAATTTCTTCAGTTGTACATGCCGATGTCAATCTGACGAATTCTAATTAGCGGTTTCTCAACAACGAAGATTTGTTTCAGCGATTATCGCTACATCTGCGACCGTTTGCAATATTATTACTGAAGATTTAATGTGTGAGCGAGTTGAGGTAACATCAAAATCTAGCAAGTATGAGCGAACGAAAAGTGAACGGAACAAGTTCTGCGTTTGTAATTTCACGTTTAATCGGCCTCGTAGCATGTAAGGGAATATTATTGACGTGCCCTAATGGAATTCGTGGGCTGGCGCGGGATGTTGGAATACCATTAGTAACTCCCAGGAAATTCTTGCCGCATCTATGCTGGTGGAGTTTCGCGAAGCTGGAAGGCAAAACTCTTGCCATCGTTGCGGGGCCAAGTGCAGTTCTCCACCAAATTTACCCCAATCTTCTATTTAGTTCCCTTCTGAACTTCGCGGTCTTCTGCGAAGCGCGTGGCACGGCATGTCACACAATTAACGATTCGCTTAACATGTTAACTTCGCTTGACTAAGTGACGCCGAGAGATCCGTTCGTGGCTCGACATCTTGCTCGGTCTTGCGCCTTTCGGACTGCCGAGTCGGCTCGACGATCTCATTTTCTACACGATGTTCTTCGAAATATTAAACGTTTTATCTCGGAATCTCGAGACGATAAATTTTATACGTCACATCGTTGAAATTCCACACGTCCGTCGCAGTATCCGCGTGGATGCACGCGAATCTCATTGAGCGTAGATCTCCTCGGCGTAAGTAACACGCGACGGTTGCCGCGAGAAGATTTCCTGTTTTGTGCGCGTCACATAACGGTGGCTCATCTTCATTTCCATTTCCATACCGAGGTCGTTACATAGCGAAGTCTGAGCTGTTCTTGCAATCTAATAACTAATCTTGGCATAGATGCAGGCGCATTTGGGAGGCGCATTGGGAGGAGAGCTGGCAGCTCTAGGTGCAGAAGTGGTGTCGCACTGCCAGTAATCAGACAGCACGTAATCGCATACATCTGCATAAACGGTATTCTCATCCCTCTTTAGTTCGTTAGTCAGTGAATCTGCGAATTAACACTCGACAACTATACGTCATACATCGTTACTTGCGAGGAAGAAGAATCCCATTTGGCGTACGTAGATCATTGAAGCTTGCCAGAGTTCAAGGATTAATCGTATAAGATACCGCAGTACAAGATACTTGATTTTTTTTCTAATCAAGAATTTCCGATGGATTTTTCGGGCCGCTTGGGAGTATCATTTTGGAGGATATCATTATAGCTTTTACGGACGAAAGTCCTCGCTGACCGTAAACAGTCGCCTTTCTTTTAACCGATGAGAGAGAGAGAGAGAGACTGGCAGGTAATTCGAAATAAAAGCGTCTCATATTTGGCTTAATTAAGCGAGCTTGCGTCGACATGCGCGAGCATAAAGGGAAGCCAGGAGCGTGGATGCGATGCTTTTAATGTTTCGAGCTTTTAGCGTCGGCGAGCTTTCGTCCCTTCGCAGTCTCTGACGCCAGCAACTGCATTCACCATCGACCATGAAGTCCAACATGCGTCACCGCAGTCATATCCTAGATTTCGTACAACTTACATGGCGGTCATAATCATATCATGTACTTTACTTTGGTTACAAAGATGAATTATTCCTTAACCAAGCTGAATCGTTTACTCGATTATGGCTAACAGTCTTAACAATTTAAATGCAAGAAGCACGTTATTCGAGAGAGCTCTTTTTAAAGCTGTATAGTTATGTCGAGTAAAATTGTTTTTGCTGCAAACACCCTCCCGCGAATTAATTTCGAGAGAAATCAACTTTATTAATTAACACATTTTTGGCACGTTGTAATTCAGATTTAATTTTTCATTATTGATATCACTTGTGGTAAATAGGGTTTCGAGTGAGCAGAGCTCGGTGCGCTCGGTGAAAGGACAAATTAAGGCTAGAGGCTAAGTGATAAATGGAGTCACTAATTCCCTTAGTGCTCTTTTTGGAATAATAGCTTTAGATCGCGGTTTAGGGCATTATCCCAACGGTTTACATAGAGGAATCAATCAAATATCCTGATTTTCAATCTTTTTACATTTTTCGTGTAATAGATAGATACAGAGCTTGTTCATTCAACAGAACTAACGAACAAGAAGAATAAAATTAAAAACAGGAATAGATATTTTATTAAATATTTTGCAAAAAGTACAAAAAAATTGACAACTGCTAAAAGTAAAGTATCAAGAATTTAACGATACGTTCTGTTTTATGGAAAGAGCAAGAATTATGTACGTGTACAATGCCATGTGATTCATAACTAGTTTCGTAATCAGCATCCATCTTAACTTAGCTGCCGGTATTCGCAGTTGAAGGTAACGGCAAAAATTCTGGTGCATCTTAGTACAGATGACGAGAACTCTATTAATATCCGCTGTAAGAAACGCGTACGAGAAATCGGTGGATAGTGTAAGTGACAGCTGCCGCGAGCACGGAGTTCTAGATTTAACATTTCGTCGTACCGCTATACGTTGTAACCCTGTCGCAAGTGTCTCGGCAAAGACAATGATATTGATATTGTAGTTAACGTATGTTCCTACGCGTCCCTTGTAATCCGTGCTCCGCGATTCTGACTGGGTGACTGCATATGTACATACATGAATAAATTGTGGACCGTTTTCCCTAGCGAAAATACCGAGCAAAGTAATCATTTATTACAACTTTTCAATTTTTGGCATTACTTTTGCAACTACTATTCTACAATTAAAATTCTCCTAAAGTAAACCCTATCTGAAATTAACTAAGGAATGCAGTCATTTATTTGTGCTGAAGTTTAATTCACGAAAAAGCTGTTTTTCTTCAAATATTTAGAAATTATTGATGTTTCGATTTTCGTTAATGGGAAGTCGGCTCTAAATTGGTGAACAAAAAATCGTTGAAAGGATATTCGAACATCGGTTTTGAGACATCCTGTATAAGCCGCTATAAATCAATACAAAGCTGCTGAAGAACCAAAGGTATCGCCTACGCTTCCGGATTGGTGTGTTCTCTTACCGACGGATTCTGACGAAGGTTGGATATTTCAGGTTATTCTTAAAATTAGATTTTTATTTTATTTCCCTCGTCTCTTCCTCGAGAGGGATCGAGCTAAGGATTTTAAAATACCGAGCGATCTAGCTATGTGACTCATCAAAGTTTGATACGCGGAATTACTTAGCGCGCGAGTACTTATTCGCGAAGGGTGGTTAGGTCTTTGTGTAATTTCCTTAAGGACTCTCGAGGCGGTTGATGGATGATTTCGCGGTTTCTTTTTCGGCTGCCCCTCATCCGTCAAATCAGTAAGCTTCCTCAGTCTTCTTTTCGTGTTCTACTTCGCATTGGAGTATCTTTCCTGCCCACGGTTTTTTTTTCTCGATAAGAAAAACGCGAGCATAATGAGGCGAAAAATGATAATTTTAGAAAAACATTGGATGTGCATTAAATACGGGACTGCCTCGAACATGACGTCCTCATTTGACATTTCCCGATCGACAAAGACTCATGCATAAAAGCAAATGTCACAGATATAATATGCAAATCCAAGATTGGAAGTTAAGCCAAGGAGAGACTATTGATTGCTGCCGGGCGTCGTTTATCGTATCCGTTCAATAAAAAGATAATCTTTCTATAGTATTCGCGAAAACACTTGAATGCCAATTACTAACGATTTCACACTCGTGTCTCCGAGATTGAATTTTCCTTTCGTCCCCGTAGCGTTATTTTCGCACGAATACACGTCGGCGAACTGTCCGCGACTCGACACGAAAATATTTCCCGATCGACGATCTCCATCAACGACAGATTTATGTCTGCGTTTCAGCAATTTTCCGAAAACGCTATATCGCCGTGACAACAGCAGTGACATGGCGAAACTCGCCGCGGAATACGTTTCAAGTGGAGATACTCGAATCGCGTGTCATCATAACGAAGCCATATGCGAGATCGATGGCGCAACATAAATCCATTTATGCCAACAAAAGCTCGGCAGCTCGATTCGAACATCTATCTCACTGTTGCACACTCGGCTTTTATTCACGCTATACAGCGTACCCCGGAAAGGAGAAAATATGTAGTAGAAATATATTTTTCAACGAAAGAGACCTGCGGAGTAAGCTTTCCTTAACAAGAATTTTATTGACGGTTACGCATTACAGATCACACTTCTTTTTACTTTCGGTTTTTCGTTATTAAATCGGCGTTTCATTTCCTAATTACTTATATCACAAAATGAAATCTATCCTAAGATAACATTTTCGTCCACTAATTCTCGGAATTTTAATGGATCTTTGGCTTTCTCTTTCCTTTTCTCTTGGCTCTTTGATTTTCTCTTTCCTTTCCTTAGTTCTTTTTTTCGAAAAAGAGAAACATGTCCATTCCTCTTTTCTCTAAGGAAAATAGAATATTTTCTTGTGCTTTTAGGTTTGAATGATTCGTGGACTTACCGATCGTGATAACCGATATTCGTATTCTTTCGACGTTGTTCTCTTACATTTTCGACCTTCTCATTTCGTGAAAGAGTTTCCGGATGCTAATGAAAATAGAAAGCTTGCACTAACGATGAGTTTGAGGGACGTACCGGTGCACAGTATAGAATACGAATCGCCGAAAATTGTTACAGTTCTCGTACTTGGCGTGCCTCTCGAAGTACTCGCAGTATCAAGTATCGCAACTTCGTTTGCGTTCGAGAATTCCTACAGCCGAGGTCCGAAGTTACGTGCAATGCAACATAATTGTGAACGCGGAACTTATACAGTTCGAAAAATGAATATCCGCTACATGATAAATGGAAGCTGCCCGCTAAAAGTTTTCAATATTCTTCACACGAAACACTAAAAAATTGATAACAATAAATGGTTCAAATTATTTTCAAGAAAGAAGAATACAGATCCTTTAATTAATAATCCTCAAAGTTTTTAACGACTTTCAGATAATGTGAGATTCAATTTTTTCATATTCAATAATAAAAAGTAAAAGGAGATTTGATCGGAAATAATCCGAGTACCTATCCAGCATTATAGATATACCGCTTAGTTGCTTCCACGAAGCACGGTTTTGCCTTATATACGACCAATGAGGATCGATCTGTGCTAGGGCGAAGGTAACGAAATATCGAGGAGACGAAATTTCGTGCCGAGCCACCAAGAACCGCTCAAGCCGATGAAATTCCGACGCCATCATTACGAGACTCGATCGTATAACACGGTTTTCTTGCTATCTGAGGCAGCAAGTCTTGGGAATGCATGGCAGGTTAAATTAAGCTGGAATGCTTTGAGGCTGTCTATTGATTGGATTAATCGTACGTCCTTGCGCGAAACATATTTAGATTCGATGCTAAAAATTCTACCGCACGACGAAGGAGGAAAGGGCATCGTGTATCCCGATTTACGGAATGTTAGTACCAACTCGTTTTTCGAGGAAGGACAGGTATTTCCGGGGAGATGCGCTTCTTATCTACATATGAGCGATAAAATGCGATGGCGATGGCATCGGCGTCTTTTTCCGACGTCACTGCGACGTAAAATACATGTCAGAATCCGCCAGTATCCCACCTGTGCGTCTCACGATCCATTTTCGAAAGTATCTCGAGCGCTCATCGACATCCGCGAGCGAGAACGCTCGCCATCAAATTTTATCGCTTCTCTTATTTAATTTCTGTGACCTAATATAACGCGATATATATTAAATGCGTGGAGCACATTACAATTAACGCGCTGTTACTTTTTAATTTCACGTTGATATCTCAGAGAGATATCGATATTTTTTTAAATTGAAGAATTCGACAGGTCCAATTAAGACGATACGTTGCATGACGAAAGATGACGAAAGTTTTATAATTCAAACTTTATATTAAACGATAATGGTTTTGCTACCTCTGTCTGAAAAGGTCGCGAGGTCGCTTTCATTCCGAATTCTGCACCGTACAGCGAATATAGCAGGAGTACTATATCAATTTAGATAATAAACTCTAATGAGAATATATCATATAGCCTACAGCAACATTTGTTCTGGAGTCGTGAGGAATGCACATTTTCTGCACCTGTATACTCTCACGTAGAATGCAACTCGGGAGAATAACGCCATATGAACTTTCCGGAAGTTCGTAGCTTTGTTTGACAAAGTCTTTTGTTCTTATCGTTTCAGAAATTTTCACAGTTTGTGTCCGTATCGTTGAAAAATTGTCTGGTTAAATCGGTTGAATTCTTGATAATCTTTGTCAAAGTGACTTACAAAAATCTTTGATATGCAGTCGTTGATACATATCCTAAATCCATCATGCGCGTTTAGAGAGAGAGTTTTCTGCTATAGACACTAAAATAATTGGATAAAGAAACAGTTTAATCAAAATTGAAAAAAATATAACGATTGTATTACGAGATTTATGTAATATATGAAAATTAAATGTAATATAAAAATTAAAAATATCTGGGAAATTACTTAAATATTAAATAAAATAAATTATCTGAGAAAAAATTCTTTGACTGTTATGTCACTAATAAATTTATATATGTGAATATATATTAAAATCATCTTATAATAATATACTTATAATAAATCACTTAAAAAATTAAATCAAAGTTAGATGAAATCAAATAAATTAAGAAATAGCATAATGATGTTATATTGCTAGTAAGTTTTAATGAAGAAAGACTTTATTATATAAGATCAGAGAGCGCGCTTAACAGCAGATTATAATCCCATAACTCTCCGCTATAAAGAACATTTTAATATCGCACGAATATTTCCATTTTCAGTTTTATAAATTGTCCGCGACACTATAACATGCTTGTCGGCAATAGTAAAGACTGATGTCGTCGAAGCAATGTCTAAATGGCACTGCAGTGTCCTGAAGCGCATTGAAATGGTCATCGTATCGATTAGGTCGAAGTGGACCAGCTAATTTTCCCAAGTTGGACTTGGTTGTGCTATTCGGTGCTGTCGGGTCTCGTGAATAGATATCATAATAACGCAGCCTCGCGTTCTATTGCAAAACGGACATTATAGCATGAATTGGATGTTACACCGAGCCAACTAAATGTACAGGCCTATCTTCGAAAGTGTATGTATCCGGTGGAGTACATCCGTTTATAATAGCGCCTATTATCAAAAGTTTAACGAGGCTACTTGCGACACTTGCGTCGCGCATTCTCATTGGAATAGAATTCTCGATTGCGAATGATTATAAAGTGCTGGTAGTAAATTTGAATTGTAGACGAAATATTTCTTAGGGAAAGATTTCTTAACGCGGCGTTAAAATGCCATCTAGACAGCTTTTAATCGGTACTGGGAAACGTCAGGAATCCCCAAAGTCCCCTTCATCCTCTGTAATTTCTTCGCCTTCTTATTACCGTTCTGCGGACGACGATTAATCCTCTCGCGGACCCATGGAAAATCTTTGCTTACAAGAAGAATCCGTTCTGGATTGCAGACACTGTTTCCACTCGTTATCGTTCTAGCGCGAGATCCGCCATGAACAAATTAAAATCCTTTCTATTGGGATTTCCTGCGTACACGTTTCAATTTAATTTTTTTTGACATTCTTTTTAAGTGTCGCATCTTTGGAATTTTTACGCTTTCAACGATAATTACAGTGTTACTAATTACAAATGAATAACTGTGTTTAGACGCTCGTTGGTTCTTTTCTTTCTAACACGATTTTACAATACGTCAAAGAGTCCTTTCAATTTAAAGTCTCAGAAGTGTCTCTCTTAATTCCCTAGTATAAAAGACTACTTGTTAACTTCTTCATTGATGCACAAAGTTGATCTGAAACTAATCGTCGCGTCAAACGCTTTTATTCTAGAAAAAAAAAGGAAAATCTTTTGTTTAAGAAGAGTGCGGGGCATTTCCGATCGCGAACGACTTTCAACCGAACGACTTTCGTCGAGCCGCGAAGGAAGGGTTATCTTCCTTCGCGCGTCATTAAGTCTTTGGTTAATTATCTGCGACCGACCGACCGATTCGCGATAAAGTCGCTAAAATAATTTATCGCCGCCTCGCTGTTTATCCCTGCTAAAGGCGGATGATTTAATCCTTCCCGTTGCAACCGACGCGGTTCGGCTCGGCATAACTTCTCAGCCTTCTGTACAGTGACTAACGATACTCCTACTATCCTGCCCCTATCCCCATTCTATCCCCTTCTCTCCTTCTAGACTTGCTGGGTAATGAAGATTAAGATCTCTCGACTTTCTTCTACCGCATATCACTTTCCACGCGAAATTTGCCGGAAATTTAACCCTTGCTTGAGGTAGATATAGCTCGATTAAAATAAATTGTGGTAATTTGTTTACATCGTCTTTTGATTATCTCCATTCGTCGTCGTGATCTCTTTTTATAAAATAGAAAACATCGAGCGAGGTTTATTTATTTTCATCCACTTTGGCCCATTATTGTGTATACGTCTAATGATAGAAAAAAGGGGATAATTTTTTATAAAAAGATTAACTGAAAATGTATCATTAATTTCTTTTTATACGTGGCTTGGTAAAAAAATGATTTTAAAAATTAGATAATTAAAACATGATTCTAAATTAATATGTTTACATATTTTACAAATTATTAATTTTCTAATCTTCAAAGTTACGCATTGCAAAAATAGACAAATTATATTTATTTCTAATTAATTTTTATTTTATTTATTTATATTTTCAACTTATTTTTTTTAAGAAATCGCTTCCTTTTTAACTGTAGAGGAGAAGGTGGTAATATGGAACCCCACTTTGTTTTTTAACGATTTCTTGTAAATTATAAGCTCAATTTTTTTATTCTTGGTATGCTTAGATTCTTTACTCTATTGGTAACCCATTTCTAACGTCCAATTAATGATT
>NJRQ01000275.1:0-29856 GCA_003063805.1 Aphaenogaster ashmeadi | reverse complement strand
ATCGTATTAAGATATTGGGGGGTTCCATAAAATCTGCGGGTTCCATATTACCACCTTCTCCTCTACTATTAATTCAGAGGAACTTTGTATATATAAAAACAATATTAATCTTAAAATGTATGAACGAATAAATCAGCGACACACGGAACAGATTTACAAATGGATACCATAGTAAACATTTTTCATCGAACAGGTTCGGGCATATAAAGAGACCTCGCTCATAAAATGCTTCTCACGTGTAAAAAGATATCTCACGTAAGAATACGCAGCATTCCTCGTTTACTTACACTCCGTCCCAGTTTCGCTGGTCGCGCTTTCAATGGTTGTCCCCTTCAGCATGCCGAGTGGAATTCCGTTACGAAATCGTTTGCCGGAAAGTTTCCTCTTATCCAGCTCTTCGTGTCTTTCACATTCTTCTCTCTCTCTCTCTCTCTCTCTCTCTCTCTCTCTCTCTCTCTCTCTCTCTCTCTCGCACGCGCGTGCTCAATTTTTTTCCCTAGAGATTCATTCCAATAATGCACTACCAGAATCTGCATTTGCATAGCCGCGCTTTGTGATGATGAGTGATGAGAGCTTGCGATTTCTCACTAGATATGCATTAGATTCGATTGCTTCTTCGCTATACATATGTAGCCTGAATAAAACCTTGCAATGCCGGGAGGTAAAGAGGCAACACATTCCCGACGGAATTAGTTTCCGTCCGGAAGGAAGATTGCGGAACTTCAGATTGCGCCGCGCTGCAATAATCTCACACGGCCACAAAATGCCGAAAGGTATACAGTTGTAGCAGGTGACATCCCTATTCCACGTTACGTTGCCGATCGCTCGTAAAACTTGGCTGAAAGTAAATCACGCGCCCGTGTTACGGTGCCGCGATTTAAGGTCGCTCGGAATTTCACGATTACGGCACACTGTTATAATTCATAACGACATTCGTAACAACGTAATAACTTCCCGTTAATGTCCCTGAATACAGCAAGCTGAATAATTAGCCATAGTTCTTCCGCATTAATTGCGTAATATAATCCTATCTGCGCCATACGTTCATGAATACAATTTCGCTTAATAGCTTCAATGCGCCCGTCCTATATTTTATTAGAAAAAGTTAAAAATCTTCGCAGTCTCTCGATAAATAAAATTACGGAGACATAATTCCCTCGTAAGAGGAACTAAATTGCAAAATATCGATTGAAGTGAATCTTTAAACGATCGGCGATGAGAGATGACCGCTTATCAAGAATATAAAAAAAGTCGCTTCATTGATGGATTCGCATGAATAAAGATGAGGCGCAATAATACATTAGGCAGTTATATCGAAGTGACCTCCACGGCTGTAGTAAGAGCTGGTAGCAACCAGTAACGTTTCTGACAATTCTAATAGGGGCCGTCGACGGACTAATAATAGTAAAGATCAATACGCGCTGGTAGTAGCAACTACCCTCCTCCTCTCTCGTCTCTTCTCCCTCGCTCCAGCCGATCGGCACGAGCTCGTCGTCGGAGCTTTTCGTAGTGAAGAAACCTTTGCAAAACTCAACCAATAAGAGCAACATACACTTTATGTGTTCCGTACATACTGAGCTTACCGAAGAAGCTTCCGAGTGCAAAGAGAGAGAGAGAGAGAGAGAGAAAGGTTACGCTGTTTATAAAATATTGAGCATATGTACATAACTGCTCGATAACCCGAGTATCTCGCCTTTTTCGTACGAGAAGAGTAAATGTTCTCAAGTTTAACAGGCACATTTAAAGCAAAATGCACCACCGGAAGAGGAAAAAACTACTGCAGATGCTACCGCATTAAACTTTATATTCGTATGTCTTTTATGCCAGGATCGATATACAAAGATGTGTATCGATAACAGAGATGAAAGTTTATTATACGAAGCGTTTTACAATCTTGCTTAACCATTTAATAGGAGATATTCTAATCCAACGTTACCCAACGATATAATTTAAAATCAGTTAGCATTATAATATTTTGTTGCGATATCGCGATCAGTTTTCCACTACCATGAAAGTAGTTAAGTTTATCTTTATACATAAATCTTTATACGCTCGCTGTAGAGCATTATCTAGCTAGGGAGAAATTACTCTGACGAGACTTCCCCGGCTTTTTGTGTACATTATCCATATACATAGAACGAGCGCCCGAACTGAAGCTGAAGTTATACGTTGCACGGATGCATGGTGTAGAACACCGGATATGAGACGCGATGTAATATTGTAAGACATATTATAAAACGGTAATAATGACTGCGCTGGAAACAAGTGACGACAATGCGGTGCAATCATCAGGCCTGTCATTTGCAGAGCGAAAACTCAGGAATAGTGCCCGAGCACAGGTAGAAGCAATCTGCAGTCGATTTTGCATTCCGTCGCCGTGGCTTGGAACGACTGACGAGGCGGTCGTTGGTATAGATTGCTTTCGAGAAGAATGAAAGATCGGGTCGTCATTAAAAGTCCTACCTGTGTTTTCACTCCTTTCGCCTCGCCGACTTCGCTTGCTAAATGTATGACGTGCTTTCTTCTCCCGCGCGACGCAATTACAGAGAATGTACCGCCGGCGAAAACGCGGCGGTCTGAAGTTCCTCCACGCGACGTTCTTGACGCCGACGTCATTCACCAGCTTATTCTACCACTGATTATAATTAAAGCGTCGCGAGACACGTGTCGCTTTCAGCGCGAACTTAACGGCGCTGCAAAATCTAAACTTCAACGAATACAGAAGTACCTTAAATTACAAAAATTTGATTGCGTAGAATAAAATTGTTCTGCGACGGATTATTAAATAACAATATTCCGCGATAATACCGTGCTCTTTTCGCGTCACGTTTGAAATAAGCTAGCTTGACCTTTTTTTTTTCATTAAGCTATTTTTAAGAGTTGAACCAATTTTTAATTGAAATTTTCATTCCGCACAAGTGACCGAATGCCAAAGCTATCGATAAAAACCGCTTTAATATCGTGCAAATGCGCATTTGTAATCCAACAGTCTCGTCCGTATTGCGAATCCGGGTAACACCGCTGATAAATTTTATTATCGTCCACCGCGCCGTTCGTTTCACACACATTAGCGGTTTGCGCTTCGCGTTTTCGGATTACTTTCGTTCCGCTTTGTTCGATTATCAAATACGCTTGAATTGACGCCAACGCAATCACGTTGAATTCGCGCTACAACAATCTTGTAATTTTGTACAGGGGTTACGTATGACACGTGGACGAGGAGGGAGGGAGGGCGTAATAAAATCGCGTATATCTTCACGGCAAATATAGTGACAGTTCTGTTAATGTTTTGTGTGCGCAAAAGGGAAAATTAATTTGAGAAGATATCATCTATGTATATGCAGAAACTAATAAAAATGGCCGTAAGCTGTCGATTGTATGCACACCTCATGCGATTGTCAATAGCAATACAATCGACCATACAGAGCGGGGAAATTCTATTCTTGATGAAAGGTGTAAAGAAAGGTGTATATTTATAGCGAGAAAAAGGGAGAGAGAGAGAGAGAGCGAGAACACGAAGCAAAATATATCCTATTATGAAGCATCTATATCGCACTCTCCGCATTTGCTTTTCAATGGGCTTTTAGTTTTCTCAGCATTACTATAAATAGGCTTATTCCTTTCTTTGTTCCAATAATTCAGTTAAAAGATACTTCTGTATTTCCTTCAGTGAAACTAGTCGACGATAATTTGAAAGAAACTTGCGTGATTATTCGAGTATGCGACCATCGCTTTCCTATCTATTCATAAACTAGATTATCTCTCTTTCTTTCTCTGCTAATGCTCCGCTTGAAAATTTATGCTAATTTGAGGAACACTCGTTTCGCAATGGTCAGCAGTTTCCGGGATTTTTCGGTGTTTGCCGGATTACTCGCATCGGTGAATCCATTTACTTTGGAAACTGCGAGTGGAGTTAATACGGGGAGTTTGCTTCCCATAATTCAACATTACTTAACCGCGTTCATTTTTATGCAATAATCGTTGCATATGTCAAACGTGCGCGATTTAAAACGCGGATACACGCGGTTCGCAGGATTTCACTAACAGTCTAGAAAAATAAATTGATTTAACCTTTCGTCGTGTTTGCATAAAAGGAACCGTGTGGGCTATTACAATACCCCTATTTCGTCCTTTGCGACGTTCAATTGGATTTCATTTCGAGAAAAATTTAATTTTTCCTGTAGGAAGGAAAAAGAAAAGGACGGAGATGTGTTCGCGCGAAGTGAAGGAATGTTTGAAAAGAGGAAAGAAGAATCGTGTAACGGTGAACTGACTTGAAAATTCGACAGCGAATGACGCAAGCAAGTTTTTCGTTGCAGTCGGGCCACACGCGTACGATGCATGGGATGCGCCGGGCCGGAAATTCCGGCATCCCGGCGACTGGATGAACAGCGTTAATAAGAAATGCGCTCTCGGGCACTGTGCATCGTGTACCGAGAAATTCAACGATGCAACTGTGTCCTTTTCCATTCTGCTCTCTGCTGTCAGTTCGGGCTAATGTCGAGTCGCGTGTATTTCGGAGGGACGACATTCGCACGCTGTTGCAATGTCGTTTTATTGTGGAATTGCTCTTATTCGCACGGATATAAAATATTCCAGCTATTTTAAAATTTAATAAGTGAACTGGATAGCAATTTTTTCCGCTCTTCTCTACTTTTTTTTAATGCTCCCTCCTGTCCTCAAATAAGGATGTGGATACGGCGGAAATGTCTAACGGAATGTTATAGTAGATTTAATTTAATATTTTGTCCGATTTTATTAAGAAATTCTTGATGGTTGCGTGTCTAGTTGTATTAATTTGATCGTCAAATAATTTCTGATGAGAATTCTTTCCTGTATATAAATGATGAGAGTTCTTTCCTATAAATTGGGAAAACATTTGCCATATTTTGGTATATCAAATTAGGAATCTAAAAAATCTTATCCAATAATCACCAATCGAACAAAATTATTTAATCAGAAAATCACAATGAAAATAAGAATGATAAAAAACATTAACATTGAAAAATCAGCAAATGAAAAATTGAAAAAATCTTTAACGTTAAATCTGAAATTTTTAATAAGAACAGGATAATGCGTAATTAAATAACTATAACCTTACTTGCTTTAATAATATTGCGATGTTACATGTTATTTAAATATTTTAATATTCACACGTTTATATTTATATATTTATATTTATATTTTAATATGTCGCGCTTATTGTGTGTATTACGTGTATTACTTGAAAGAAATCTATATTTAATCAAACATAATAAAATTTCTTATTTCTTAAAAGTTAATTATTTCTTTTACATTTATCTTTATTTCTAAATACGGCAGTTATTTTTGCTAGATTTGGTCTAACACGAAACTGATCTATTAATAAAAAATCGAAGAAATCTAGACTCTTCCTTGGGGTGGTTGAACTCTTCAAGTTGAACGTTCGCTCGTATGAAAAAATACATATTCCACGGACACAATGAAGAAGAAGCACGTAGGGTGTAAAACAAAGTACGTGGGATGTAAAATGCACCTTGCGCGAATAAGTAAGATTAATATATGGCGGAGTAGCAATTGTTTTCGTACGCATTGTGTACCGTTGTGTCTACAAACACCGCGTACTCCCTGATTATCCAGAGAAATACAGTAGAGAATAAAATATCTTGGTGGAATTTTCTTGCTGTTGACAACACAGCTCGACCCAGATCTGTGATGGATCGATTGATTGCGCTGACAGATGATCCCTTTACATGACTTCTTACTTACGCAAGATGATGCGGCGTAATTTGATCGAGTATCGTACTCGAGTATTTGTGCGTGTCTGGTATTAGCTCCTAATGTCAACTTGATGAATTGAGTATCAGAGTTAAGTTCTGGATTGCAAGTAATATTGCAACTTTTTCTTAAGATTTTCCGCGGAATGTAACGCTATATTGAATATTGTAAAATTAAATGAGTAAATTGCCTGTTGAATTGGCGGTCGATTTACGGAAGCGTGATAATGTTTTACTATTTTAAACGGATGAGTAAACTTCCAATTTGAATGTATATTACTCTATCGCATGTGATTTCACGTTATTTTAAAGCGCTGTCGTTAAATTATACTAGCAGTTTCCAGCAATACTTACAAAATCTTCATGGTTGCACGTGATATTCACGGACCAGTCGGTTTTTATTAGCTATCAATCAACCCTTTCCGCATCATCCACGAGAACCACGCTTGTTGCCTGTTATACTCTCCATTTCCTGGTAGCCAGTAAAGCATGAAATCCTTTGAGCCGTCTGCATATTTTACCGATACCGCAGTCATGTACAAATCGCATTCCTAGTAGCTATCTTTTATATAATCGAAAAGATGGAAGAGGTAATGGTAGCAACAGAAAAAGTGTAGTATTCAAAATTTCAAAATTATGTGAAATTTAATGTGATTACCATTTTCCTATAATTTTTATGATACATATAACAAAATAATTAAGATGATGCGTGAAGTTGGAATTGACAGAGGAATGTTGGCTTATCCCCTGCGTCCGTGAGCGAGAGATTCATCTTTCCGAATTTTTACATTGCTGAAGATGGCTCCAAATGTGGCCGAAACGTACGACGACTAATATATTTATAATTTTAAGAATGAACAAAGTTTTGTGTGTTTTAATTCTTTGCGCACTGAGTTCCGCGCTGTACTCTTATTTACCTAATTTTTATATCTTTAATTAAGATGAGTTTAATGAAATTAAATTTTTTCAATCGCAAAAAAAGAGAGTAATCATTTCTTATAGTTTTGTTAATGTTAAATGCAATTCCACAATCTCTAAATTAATCTCTCACGTTACAATTTCAAGAAATCTGTAAAAAATTAAAGGTTAAAATTTAAATATATATAATAAAGATAATAATAAAATAAATAAGTATTTTTTATATAAGTACAGACACTATAATTGTAATTTTACAGATCCATCAATTATTTGTAACTATTGTTGCGTTTACTAGCTTCGAGATGGTGTTGAAACGTTGACCGAATCGAAGATTCTGTCTGCCACTTTCATTAAATAGATTAGAGCAAGGGATCGAGCTCCGTCCAGGCCGTCGCTGTCCTAACGAGGCATGCGCCTTTCTCGAAGACGAGAGATATACATGTAACCCTTTCCTCTGTGCTCCTCTCTCTAAGAGGCACTTCAACATGTTCTCCCTTTGACCCTTAACGACGCGCAGCACGAAATTACATAGCGAAGCTATGTATGATGAAGATCTTGCATCTATCCTGCGCTTTCTGATTTCCTTCTATACGTTTGCAAAGATAAATGTTTATTTTATCATTCATATATATTTTCACACACACACACACAAGTTTTCATCTATAGTGTCCATCAATGATTAATTTTTAAACTACACGGAAAAAACAATAAGGTTGCCACAACCACAATAATAGTAACATTTGGTACAGCCACGTCCTGTGGTTGTCACATTCACATTGATGTGAAGGCAACTATATGCATTTGGTACAGCAAACATAGTGAATGTTGAGACAAATATAGTGAATGTTGAGACAAACATATATAGATGCACTACACAAAACAATGTGAATCTGACAACCACAGGACGTGGCTGTACCAAATGTTACTATTATTGTGGTTGTGGCAACCTTATTGTTTTTTCCGTGTATAGACAACAAAACTTATATTAACCCTTAACTACACCGGCGGGGTACGTTTGTACCCCGCCGGTGTAGTTAAGAGTTAATAATTAGCACATCTTCAATTAATAAATTTTATGTATAACACAAGATTTTTATATATTTGCAATACAAATTTTTTAAAGATCGGGAATATTAAATACATTATTAACGCCACGCAAGATAAACTGCTGATCAAGAAGCAGGAGTGCGTTTACGTCATTACTAAGAAAAAAGGATGCGTACACGTGGGTAGCAACCCTCTGTCACTCATTGCTGGGGCATAAATTGTCGCGTGTTGTTGGAAAATCACGGAGGTCGGCGGTTGGGAAACAGGCGCCGAGACGTCTCGACGCCGTTTCACTGGCGTCGTCTTCTCCAGGCTCCGGCTTTCTTCCTTCCCCTTCCTCTCTTGTCTCTATACCCTTATATTTCTCTATTGATCCCTTCTTTCATCGTCCAACCGATCTATTCTCACCGACCATATAATGTTACGTAATTACAAAATATAATGTTACAAAATTGCAAGGATGGTGATATGCGTATTAAATTTAGGATTGCTTACCTGCTTTCTGTCTGACATAAGCATCTTTATATTATAAGTTACCGAAAAACTTAATCGAAGTAGGAATCTACACATTCGGCAGATTCAATTATCGTGACGCGACGTTTATTTTATGTACTGTCAAATTTCGAAATGTCAACGTAATGGAAGAGGAAGGCTACTTCCTGTACGCGACATGCGAGTATGACATAAGATTAAAATACTTTCATCGTCGGCGGGCATCAAGGGCGACATCGTCTCTTGGGAACCGTATTTCATTTCAACGCTGAAGCACAAAGTTAGAGAAACATGTACACATATTATAGAAGAAAGTTGTTACATTTTTCATAACCGTAACCACTACTTCGATGATCTAAATGGTAAATTACTGCAGATTTGAGGTTTAAAAAATGCAAAGGTCTATCAGAACGGTAAATCAAGTAATTATTAAATAATTGAAAATTAAAGACGAAGAAATTGATAAATGGAAATTAGGATTTATATAATAAAAGATAAAAGAGATTATTAAAATAGGAATCTTATTTATTTTTAAATATTAAGTAAAATAAAACATTTACAAAGATAAACTCTCTCGGCTGCTATACTAACAGTTTATTAAAAGAAATATTAATCATAAAAGATTAAATGAAAGTACTAAATTCAAGTAAGATAAAATACAGCCATGAGCAAAAGATTAGAAATAACTCAATTAAAAAAGAATGAATATATATAGTTTACTCTGAGAAAAATTCATTAATAAGCTGTAATTAAAATAACAACTTCATAAAACCTTATGACAAAGTGTTCTGTATGCGATTATAAAAGAAAATTACAGCCAGAAACTATGTATCTCTGAAACAGAGAGTTTCATTATTCTATGAGTGCTTTCATGATAATTCATAAGTTTTATCATAAATAAGTCCATGGGAGCATAAATAATTAAATAACAAAGTATAAAAAGGCAATTAATAATATAAATTAATGCATAAAAATGTACAAATACTTCAATCAAAAGATGAAAAACAAGTTTCGATCTTTGTTTACAGGTTTCTGTGACTTTGATAGCGGTGCGATAACCACAAAGTAACAAAATGGCTGCGTTTGTGGCGAAGCAGATGGTCGGGAACAAGCTCAATGCGGTTAAAGGTAAGTGATTTTCAAAGGATATTTTCTTTTTATTCGTATCGCAAATGATAGTTTTTATGATAAAAGTCTATTAGCTAATTTATTTTTCGTCTCCGCGTGATTTGAATTATCTCATGACATCTTTTATATCTTGCATATATGAATACATTCAAATATCTAACGAAGAAAATAAACCGTAATCTTCAATGTGTCTATAAAAATCCGGAAACGCGAATATCTCGGGCTAAACGTTTTATCACGATCACGAACGCCGCTTTCACGATAAAATTCAATCGTAACTGTAAAAGGAAACGCTTTAAAGACTTCACGGAATTCCTTTCTATCCACGCCAGTTTCAGCGAGACGTGACTCGCTGCAAATTTGTTTGCCGCCATCTTGGATACACTCCGAGCAGAACATTACACCACTCGATTATTTTGACATGAAGTATCATTCAATTTACCTTTCTCGAAGAGAAAAAGATAAAAGAAATTCAAATATTATAGAATTATTATAGAAATTATTATAGAATTATTATAAAATTGTTATAGAAATTGTTTGTTTATTTTTTTATCTACTCTGAAAGAGTGGAGATGAAATCATCCTCTTAAAACAGATATGTATATGAGATGATCGAGTCTGAAATTTCTAAGTATAAAAATACAGCATGTTGAACATATTATGCTTAGCACGTCGTGTATCAGCACGTTTCGCCTATGCAATTATCGTAAAACCGGATGGATCAGCGCGCAACTACCGTAGCAGTCCTTGCAGCTATTACGACCACCAGCATCTGCAGTAAAATTGCGCTATCTTTGCATACGCGCATAGACTTCGTCCCCTCGGTCGGGTACGGAGCCACGTTCGTGTTTATCGTTGTGTTGGAGCTATTATGTTTCGGAAATTCTCCATACGGTTAATTTCCTCGTTGCAAAACGCTCAAAACATCCTACCTATTTTCAGCGAGTGCATCATTTAATACAGAGCTTTCCAAAATGTACGAAGTGCCACTTTCAGAAATCACGTATGCAAGAGCGTGATGAAGGATGCAAAATTTTAACCGCAACATGGAATACGATACATGATGCAGAGATATTCGATACGAATATTGATTCTCCCCCGTAACTAACAATGTACATATCTATTTGCAAAAATAACAGAATCCGAATCTTCGCGAGATGTTATTAATCGTCGATTTGCGATCATCTGTAATGTGAAAATCGACATTTTCAAATTCCGACCGCAATCGCGGTTAGAAGTTGGGTGAAAATGACAGAGAGACGTACCCGCGAGAGACGAATCGCGACGCCGCGTTCGTTCGTTCGTTCGTTCGCTTCTAGGATGTCGGCGGATTGAACGATGGCCGGCAATAAAACTTCTGTCATTAAGCGAAAGTTTCAGCTTTCGTGTGCGACGAAGCGGGGAAGCGTGTCGCGGGGAATCCATAATGGGGAAATGGGGACCTTCCTCACAAATCGCGAACTCGACATCTACTTTGAATTCTTCGTCCATTTGAGAGATGGGGAGAGTAAAGTTTTATAAAATAGAATAGATGGACATGACGGTAAACTATGACAGAACAGTAAACTTCCTTTCCCCTTGTATTCTACACATGTTTCGGAAAAACTTTCTCTCGCTTCTTCGAAACACTTAACAAAATAGATCGGTAAGCAATATAAAATTCTTATAGGAGATTTTAACATATGCACATATACACATTTATACATACATATTTAGACAATAAATAAATGTATATATATATATATTTATTTATATATGTATAGCCTTGGTCAAAAGTATAAGGCACGTATATTTTTTTCATTTATCTGAAATTCTTTCACCTGTATTGTTTCCTATTGGTTACCGGCATTATGCATAAGTTTGAAGGGTTCTTGAAACAAAGAATAGTTCGCAGCAAGTGCCATAAATTAATTTTCTAGCTTTCAGATAAATGAAAAAAATATAGGTGTCTTATACACTGCAAATCCAAGCGTGTTATTTTAGTTGATGCTCTTTTCACATATTTCTTGCTGTTTTAAATCATGTCATTTAACACGATTGAACATATTAATTTTTAATTTAATACGCTTAAGCACGTTAAATGACGTAACCTAAAACGGCAAAAAAGATGTGAAGAGAGCTACAGTCAAATGTGTCATTTTTAGATGTTTACGCGTGTAAAAATAACACGCTTGGATTTGCAGTGTACTTTTGGCCAAGGCTGTATATAAAAACTACATGTATATTGAGCTGGAAACAAAGAATAAGAATCACAAACGAACGCGACTGTGATTAAAAGGGGAAAGGGAAATTAGGACGAATAGTAGCGGGAAAGAAGAATCGGCAACCCAGACCTCAATTGCAGGGTTCAATGAAAGCCCACGACGGTTTTGCAAACCGAGCCGCATTTAGAAGTTTGGGTCGCGTGAGTCTCTCTCTCTCTCTCTCTTTCTCTTTTCTTTCCCATCCCTGTCCTTTATTCCGAAGCTCCGGGCAGCTTTTTCGTTGCCTACGGAGGTTAATTGAAATCCCGCTAATCGATCGACCGCGACCTATGGTACCGAAACCTATAACTACGGTGAGTCGATGAAGTGTCGAAACAAAAGAGAGGTAGATAGATGAGTCGTGAGATTTCTCAATAAAAGCATAGGATAAAATAAAACAAATAACTGTTTTTCGTATAATTGTTTTCGTTCTAAAGATTTATCGGTTCGATTAACTTGCTGCAACTTTTCAATTCTCAACGTTAAGTACTTGATCCGATAACGACGTGTATTATCGGACTTTAGCAAGTACCATATTTGAATTAATGCCGGTGTTTATTGGGGACATTACTATTCAATCGATAAACTGGACTATTCATCGATATCGCGATGTGACAGACAATCGCCCCAATTAATTATGCGCTTCGTGATTTATTCGAGGGGACAACGTAGGCATTTCGACGAATCAGCGTAATAGCGCGGCTGTCCCTCATCGAGATGATGTCGACAGAAATCCGTTTTCGAAAACAATGCGAATCGCGGTCGGCGAAAATGGAGACCGAGAAGACCTCGAGAAACGCGTGTGCAAGTCGTCGCGCTGTAACGTCGCAATTCGGCAGAAATTTTCCGGACAATTTCGACCGAGCACAGCATACAGAGATCGTAATTTATACCTCAAATACAATTACGCAGTTGCCTGAGGTAATTAGCGTAATGATGTCACACACTCGCACGAGACAGGATACCTTAATTGCGGAACTTTCGCCCGTCGTTAACGATTTCCTCGCGCGCGATATACTTGTTGCGATACAACGGTGATACAATTACTCCCCAGAGTCGGGACAGCATCGATTGTATCGAGCGATTTCGCTAAGAGCCATTCGCGAAATTACGCACTGCAGAAATATTCAAATTGATCATTTGATTGGAATAAATGTCTCGCTTTCAAAACGAACGTTCCCTCTAGGCGATTTTTCCGTACATATATAACTGACAATATACCTTTAAATAAATTTCAAAAGTGGACTTTATTTAAATAGAAATACAATTCAAGATTTAGTTTGTCGAGATATTCAACGTTGAAAATTGGAAAATTGCGGGGAATGGTGAAGCTGACATAAAACAATTAAGTATCGCAATATTTTCCACAATAACATCAGAATTTTAAGTAACGTGTCAATATAATGCAAGTCAATTTAGTAATTAAATATTTGACGTTCCTGCATTTGCAAATTATTCGCTAAATGTAGAATATTATTGATAAAATGCGGGAGCAAATGCGCCGCCGTCGATTAAATGAATAAACGTTTAAAGATTCGTTAGTTAATTGGATAGAATTTCATTAAATGAAAAAAATATTGCTTTCACATATCTACGTTTCATATACCGGACAAATTTTACATTTTTCGCTACGATATCGTTTAATATTAACGAGAAAATGTTATTCGATGGAATTATTAACGAATGACCACTGTTCCGCGCTGCATCCGACGGTGCATCTACTTTAATTGAAGTCGCGTTTCGTAATATTCGACTAACGATTTGTCATCTGATAGGGGAACGAAAACGAGGAACGTATGGCGGCGCAATCTGTCGGAGAAACGAGCAAAAAAGCTCGATATATTTCGTGCTTGCGTTTTTGCGGTTGGACGTACCGCCGATCGATCGCTCCAGTTTTGGCTCGTTAAAAACCTCATAGGGGGATTTTACAAGAAATAACTCCGTTACGTCGAGTAGGCGGAAAAATAGAAAATTTTAGCGCGAGCAGCGACACGAGATTCCATAATTTTTAGCTGCTTAATTGAGAAATTCTCGTTGCCTGGATATCGACTTTTTTTTTAATCTGCTCTATAATAAGAGTCGCGTCACTTTCGAAACATTCTATTAACTTTCATTGAATGATTTATCCTTCAATGTTAAAAACATCGATTACCAATGCTAAAAATACGATGAGATGGAATTTCTCATATTGCGAACTTTTTATCGGACGTACATTTACGCGGAAGTTCCATCTGAAACGCGCCGCTTTTTCCGCGCTGCGTATTGAAATTTTCGCCGCCATTGCCGCGGCCGAGTTACGTGTATTTCTATGCGAGTCGATTTATAGCGATTCTGCATTACATACGGCCGCTACGTTTAGCGATATTTAATTAAATCCCGTCTGGTAGGCGGAAACTTCTGTCGATAGTTCGAAACAGTTTGCAACCACTCTTACCACGGCCATTGGCCACGGCTCGCGGCATGAATGGTCACGTGGGCACAAAACCGTTATTTAGAAAGCCGATCAGAACGTCCAGATAATATGCGAGTCGTTTTGCGCAACGAGGAAAATTCATATCGGATAAAAATGTGAGACACAGGAGGTATAGGCTATAGGGGGATGGACGGAGGAATACTTGTTTCAGCAAACGAAATAATAACAATAATAACTTTATCGGATACGTATGAAATTGGTTTTTAACAAGACAATTGAATACAAAAGCATAAAAACAAGAGATAAAAAATTTTTTATATAAGAACATATATAAACATATATAATTATATATAAAATATGTTTTCTTTCTTTTGCATCTCTGTTCGTATATATAAGAAAAATAATTTAAAAAAGAATTTAAAAATGATTAAAAGAATAATTTTCGCATTGTTTTTTTTATAAAAAGTGAAGTTTGAGGAAATGAGAAACAATTGCCTATATATAAACATATATAAATATAATAATCATATAGAAAAGTTATGATTATATATAGAATATTGTATGATCTAATTGTAATTTTATTTTTTGTAACAAAAACAATGCAAAAATTATTTTTCAATTATTCTTATTATTTTATATATATATATATATATATATATATATATATATAGATATAGATATAGATATAGATATAGATTACAAGAGAAAAAATATATGGACATATTTTATTGTATAATTATATATATTTATAAATACTTTTATATGAAAAATTGTTTACCTTGTGTACACGCAAAAGATGAAGTGTCAGCAAAGATGCTGCTCTGATGTAAAAATACGGTAATCAGAACGTAAGTAGACAGAGCGACAAATAATTAAAATGAAATAATAAATAGAAAAAGAGCAAATTTTCCTATGGTATCGATTTCGCGATGATTGATATTTCTTCACGAAAATATTACCACGGATTGTAATGATAAAGAGTTTTGTAGTAATATACCTTTTTTACGATCTGATATCTCGTTCAGCGATGTCTGTAGCTGTCGCGACGCGGCGAGTATTTTCCTCTGCATTTTCCTTTTACATAATTTCATTAGAAGGGTTGGGTTAGTTTCATAAGCGTAGCAAAAACGCGAACAAGGAAAGAAATGTAAGGAATATGATAGGCTACAGGCTTGGAAATTTAATCAACTTTTTCTCTTTTTCTCTCTCTATTCACCAATAATGCGTCCTCTCTCTTTTTCTCTCCCTCCCACCCTTACATCTGTCTTTCTGCACTATTTTATTTATTATTTCTACTATTTTCAATCTAAAACAATGAAAATTCTTTCCTCACTTTTACAAGAAAACATTATGCTTTAGGCTCGAAGTTAGTACACGTTAAAAATAATTGACTGTTTGGTTCTATCCGAATAATTTGAAAGATACTTTGTTCAATGTTACATCAGAAATAAATTATCAAGATCTTTTATGTACACTATCGCTCAAAAATATTTGCCCACTCTAATTTCTACATGAATTTTTTAATATTTAATTTCCATTATAAAAAATTCTGTTATATTCTTTTTATATATGTAGAATGAAAAATTTTGATCCATCAAACATTATTATTACATTCAATGTCCACTCTTAAAATTGTTTCATTAATCTTTTGAATTTCTATCATTTGATTAAGGAAGACAGAGTGGACAAATACTTTTGAGCGGTAGTGTATATAGATCTTCGAAGCGATTCTGACATATCGAGACCGTTTACCGAATGTAATTTATAAAAAGTATTATTATGTATTATTACTTCCGACAATCTTGAGTGAGACATATGTAGGGAGATTTCCAGCCGTCCTTATGGCACGGCAGTATCATGGCACTGCCTGAAATGAGGTAATTTATTTTAGGATCTCCTATAGCGGTAGAATTCAGGAGCACCCCGTATATTGAGATCTTTTGTCTGAATAATCTAAAAAGCACGGTGCTAGCCTGGCGATTCTGAGTGAAGAATGTAAGAGGAGATCCCATCTCGCTGTAGCTCGCAAAATGGACCGTAATGATGACGTATTGGCAGTTAAAGCCAGCCAGATTTCGCTGAAATGTAACCGTGTTTGCAAATGTCGCATCGTTCTCCAATGCCGTTTCCAATTCGAGCTGTGTTTGTCCATAATATTTCAACTTCGAAAGTTTAAGCGGATAAATCACGCATAATTTCCAGAGTTGTTATTCCCGGCTATAAGCGGAGGAATAATTTTCTGTACGATCTACTTGCAAATCGTACTTAAGGCTTCTGTTTACGTAAGAATTATTTCTCTGTTTGATACTTCTCAAATATATGCTAAATGTTGGTTGCAACTTAGTTTCTCGTCATCTCTCCTTGTTCCGCGGGCTGCAAGGTTCGTGAGACTTTCTGGACGAAGCTATACATTCCGAAAGTAAGGAACAAAAAAAGGCAAAATCGACGACTACGGGAGCGAACGAAGATGAGAATATCAAAGTCGAGAGAGAGAGCCGGTGAGAAGTTTACCGGAGGTGGCCTTCGCTGTAGGATTTTCCTCGATCGAACGCCGTTGATCCCGTGAGTTTGCCACGCGACCATTGCAGATAACTAATACCAGGATAATGGGACGCCAGGATTTCGGACGAACTTTAGTTAATTAACATAACTCGTTAGTCAACGATAATAACCAAGTAAAATTTTGAGATAGAAAAAGATCCGATAGTCTAGAAAAAATCCTAAAAAACTGGAAAAGAAGAAAATATGAAGATACTCTTCTTTTTCACTTAAAAACGTTGCTGTCTTCATTCTGATCCTGAACAAGTATGAAAAATTGCCTGCCTATATCAGTGCCCACTTGAGCTAATCATCCTTCAAACGGCCAATACAATGGAAACATGGCGAGACAGCTGTCGGATCGTCGGTAAACGAAAATATTGGACGATACCATCATGACCGCCGCCGCGATTATGCTAATTGCAGTAGCAGCGATCACTCTGCGTGACAGCGATGGCGAATCTATCGATCGTTCCGATGCGGCTAGGTAGTATTAATTAATTGGATGCCACTAATTCGGTCGGATCATTTGCATGGCACGATATAATTGCAGACGCGAGAGCAATAAAATACGGAATTTAGACGACACGTATAGTCGGGTGCATCAATGGATGTCTGGTACGTCTATATTCAGCGGCTAAGTAATACTCGAGTTAAATTCTATAATACTTGAGACGTATATTTTTCTGTCGACACACAATTAATTATGTGATTCAACTGTCTCACGCTTGTAAAAAATAAAAAAAAATTGTATGAAATGCCCATTCGAGTGCGAGTATATCGAATGGAACTGATTGTACAGGCTTATTTCAAAACCACTATTAACGCAACTGATCTCAATATATTATAATCTTTCTATATTTTTTCTATTTTTAAGATGTATTATTTATACATAAATAGTAACCGAATAAATTATCGCTTTAAATTAATGAATTTATCAGTAAGAATTCTAATAATTTAAGTGCAATTTTTTAGATTACATTTTATTATTTAATTTTTTGTACTCGCTTAGTGTAATTAACATTTTTTTTTAATTTTTCTTAAAACGGAATTTATATTTTGCAAATAAAATAATTTGCGACGCAGTGAAGAATGTTCATACACGCGAACGACATTCAAAGGGCTAAGGACTTAATCGATGCATAAACTGCTTTAGGCCACAGCCGCATACCGCATTGGTTTACTTGACAAGTCAACCGGAAGTTCCTTTTGACCCCGATGGGTCAGCGGGGTGAACCTACGAGGTCCTGCATATACGATCCGAATTTCCAGCTCGAGTACCGCCCTAATCGCGTGATTAATGAATTGTCCTTAAATCAAGCGTCTAACATATACATGTTAAATAGTACATATTTTTTAATAAAAAATTTCTATCACGTTATTCAGGAATTACTTTATTTCAATAAAAGATAGAACGTATATAAAAGATCACGTTCTTTTCATTCTTTATTACGTAGGTTCTCGTGTCTTTATTCCAAACAAAATATCTCATATAGTTATATTTCGATTTACACTGACGATCTATAATTTATATATCCCCTTCATCCAAAAATTTAATTTGTTAGTATGCGTAATTTCGAAATTCAACGTGCCCCATAAATTCATGAATTAATGAGTCCCTCCCACCTGCGATATTCAATCAATTTCAAAATAATTAATCATTTTCATCGCGCCGCGATATTAAGGCATCACGGCCGCGGAGCCATTATCTCGATTCCGGACGCGGCATTTCTCACACTTCGGCATCGCTGGCGCGCAATTTTCAGCTCTAAACGAAGTTCCCCCCGCGTGCCATTCTCAGCCTTTCTTGGCCATTTTCTCCACCCTCCTCTTCTTATCCGTACGCGTGCTATATTAAGGATTCCACGGCGATAGTGGTTGTGGATGACGATAGGTCTCTCTCTCTCTCCCGCCACCCTACTAGCGACTCGAAATGCAGCAGCGATGCCGTTAAATGAGCATTCAACGCATTCAATTCCGCCATTTTGCCCCCTTTCGACGTCTTCCGCCACTCGGAAAAATGTCAGCTGATGTGCATGACGCTTTATTAAGTTTGAATTGCAGCATGGAATAGAATCTCACCGTCGTCGCCGCAACCGCTCGTCGAACGAATTAGAAAAGCCGTTTCTCGAACGGTAGCTGAGAGGTGGATGAGAAGAGCAGAAAGTCGAAAAAAAAAAAGAAAAGAAAGAGGACCGGCTGAGAACCGTGCCTATCTTGAATCGCTATCCCGCAAATTGCTTCTGGTCCTTCCAGAGACATCCGTCTTCGGCCAGGAACAATCCCTGACTGCGCTTACGTACCTCAATTTTTTTACGAGAGGATTCTCGATAGGACGAGCCTTTTGTCGACTACTTTCCGCAGATCCGACCTAGAATTTTTATCTTGTGCGTTTGTCATGTCGAGCGTTATCAGTTCGCTTCGTCGCCAACAGCTTATGATATATATATATATATATAAAATAATGACATATTTAACCTTACGATATACAAAATAATTTATTTAATACGACAACCGTGACTCGTTCATAAAAATATGATCAAAAAAGAGAGATATTGATCTCGTTCGCTTATTTATCCAGAATGGATGAGATACGGACAGATTGGAAAGATTGAGGCACGTGTCGAACGTGGGTTTTATGCTTTTACTGGTGACAGGTAAATGTTAGGAAAAGCGAAAAAGAATGTCGCATATACATGATGAGATTTTAACGGCTTCTCTCGACGCCATTAGCGCCGCTGACTAGCGCTTTTATTGCCGGTATTAAACGCGTGACGTAAAAATTATACCGTAATAATCGTTCTTTTGCTTTTTTAAAAGTTTTATTAATCTTCTATAAGCTGCTGCGTTTAAATGAACAACAGAGCCGCATCGTGGAAACAACTGCAACCGTATTGCTTTACGGTAAGACTTAAATAAATTGGCGCTATTACGCAAAAACTGAGCAAGAACAGCTTATTTATAAGCATTTTACGAGACGTTTTTAATCCTCGGTTACCTACGCGCTATTCCTTCAGGTTTTTCTTCGCGCAACAATAATCCATTTTCCTCTTTGGTCAATAAAAAATTCAACGTGACGATTCATGATTAGAGTCGTGTTACATGTTCCGATGATATGAAATTCTGACCGTCGTACGAAAACCTTCGCCGCGATGTCCTTTATTATTTCATTAGATTTGGCGAACACGCGAAATCGAAGCTGTACTTCTTACCTGACCTTTTGGCCATCGTTACTATTAATAATGTGAAGGATTGCGAGGCCGCGCCTTTATTTCTCGCCCAGACTGTTCCCTAACATCCTTTGAATGTTTCAATATTTCAAAAAAGTTCCCTCACTGCGAGAAACAATAGCCTCTATTATCCTGTATTATGGATTGCCGGCAACAACTTCGTGCGAGGGTTCAGCTTCTATCGAATTTCTGCAACTTTTCCATTTCCGTCTTACAGTTCGTTTATATTTTGCAAACTTTCTTCTCGCCTGTTTCTCGTTTTTCATGTAACAATTGCTCGCCATTATATCGCCTATAAAGTTCGCGCGAGTGCACTTTATATTAAGATATAAAATAACTTGTCTTTGAGAAAAGGACCAACAAATAATCATGGAAATGTTGAAGATTTCGCTCTTTAAGGACACTTTAGACAAGTTATAATTTGACAACTTATAATTGAAATTCACGATAAAATTATATTTATTATCTTATGTTCCGTGTGTAATAACATGAAAAACATTTGTAGAATCAGGATTCTAACATATATGAAACACATATATACATATACATCAAATTATATGACATATAAAATTTTGGATAGAATTCTATCTTGAAATCTGACGTGAATACAGATCGTCTAATATAAGCTTAAAGTATACGAAATATATTTCTTCAACTTTATCTAAAAAGATTAAACCATATAATTAATCATGTAAAGAAATTGATAATATATTGTGAGAAAAAACGTTAATTTTTTTACAACTTTTTAACTTGACATCGTTACTAAATATGTGTTCGACGCTCCTTTACGTTTATCTTTTTCCTTCGGACTAAAGCACGACTAAAAAGCGCACGAGTCTTTATCTTTGTGAAACAAAAACACAATGCCGTAATCAAGTGGCAACCACAGGAGGACACATCGCGGCCAGAATTACTGTACGTTATTCGCGAGCATACACTGCGCGCCGCTACTAATTACAAAGTCGCCCGACGAAGATATTTTCGTAGAATTGGCGTCCTGCATCACGCTGACGCTACGTCCTTCTTAATTGAAATAATTGCCGCGATTACGAGACACGACTCTTGAGGTTTGCGAACATTCTCTATCGCCAGCCACACATTATTATAGATTTACATATGAGTCTTTCTTCTCTCTTTTATACACTTCTAAAAACCACCAACGTTGATCTACAATAAATAACACATAATCCTCTCTAAATAATAACTAAAGAACGGAACTTTGCAAGTAAAATTTAATTGAACCGCTCTTTCCGATTCACTTCTCGCTTTGTTATTATTTTCTTTATAATAATCGCTTGCGGAAATATATGCACATATCATCGGATCATGAAAATTAATCACGGAAATTGCGCGCAAGAATGCGCTGTCATTAATAGCTTTCGGAATGATGGGAATTAATTACAAATGGCCAGTAGGAACGTAAAACTATTCAGACGGAATATTCTCATTTGACGTAATTAATGAAATTTGATCACCATCGTCGCTCTCGTCGCTGGCGAGAGAGCACTTTATGATTTCGAACAATTACGTATCGTGTGCTATCAGACTTGTAATTACCGGGAAACTGTGCTTTACACGCTGCTTATATTTAGACGGGTAGCTGTGTAGTCCTTGCTCGGTGCGCTTTGATATTATATATTCAAAGCGTGTCGAAGACATTTTGATGTATGACTTATCGAATAAAGTCTCGACTCATGTAAACTAGGATTAGATTAATCACTACCAGTTATTGCTCAACTAGTCAAATTATGTTCAGTTATTGATCGTTCTCGCTCAATTAATTCTTCGTCATCGTTGCGCGGACGTTTTATTAGTTTTTTTTTCTATTAGATCTTGTAGACACCTCCGGAAGCATAACTAGTAACGACGGCGGTGGGAAAAACGTACAACTTTGACTTCCTCTCGTGACAGGTCGGTTAATCAAGTCCTGTCTTTCAAAACCATCACTTTGGCGGTGAAATATTAGTTGGCTTCATCGTCCACCGCTGAGGACGAGTTTTTAAGAATGTCGTACCTACGTAAAGATAGACGAAGAGAGAGAGAGAGAGAGAGAGAGAGAGAGAGAGAGAGAGAGAGAGAGAGAGAGAGAGAGAGAGAGAGAGAGAGCGAGAGAGAGAGAGCGGGAAACGTGATCGATACAAAAATAATACGACAGAATAATGTCGTAACGACGATAATATCGTCGCTCATCATTTATTTTAATCTTGGATTAACTTTTTTATTCGGAATAACGCAGGTAGGAAGAATGGAAAGCAGCAATAAAACAGACATAGAGGGATAGAGAGGTTGGGAAGAGGGAAATGTATTTTTCACTTTTAATAATTGTTACGAGAAGAAATTACAAAACTACGGAAGTGAAGAGTATATAGAAATTATACTGCTGCTAATAGATAAACATGGAATGCAATCTTCGACGAAATAATGACAGTCTGTGGAAATTGTCAGAATGCGGCTCGATCGAGCGAGTTTCAATTTGCCGAACTCTGATTGAATCTTGAAATAACGAGAATTGGAAAGTCATCGCCTGAAAAATGATCGTTTTCCGATGTACTAAACACGACGGTACCGAAAATAGTAACGAAAAGCAAATGTTCGTTGTAAATGTTGGAAAACATTCGTAAAGAATTAGAACACTTTATTAATTTTTCAATTCCCGAACTGTCACTATTTAAAAAATAATTTCTTAATAGATTTTTTATGCACACTTGCGAGAATGGTTAATAGAATGATTAAATAATCTGTTTTTTTTTAGAAACTCGTTACTCGAAAAATCAGCTTTTGACATTAACGGATTACGAGAAGCTATTACGAGAAGTAATATAAAAAATAAAACGCTTCCCTTAAAAATATTATTTAGACGCAAAAAGTAGACATTTATTGAAAGCTATACCTATTTAGTTTAAAATAGAGAAAGGATATCACTAATTTTCAAATTCTCATATTCGAGTTTTTCGAAGACGTGAGGAAATCTTATTCTACCTTTTTTACATATCTTTTCATACAGAATCACTCTCTCCTCCCGAAAGTGCCACTTAGGAAGAGGGCAGCGAGTTTCAAACTTTGGATTGAAACTATCTCGATGAAATTTGGTCTAATCACGAAGATAGAGCGCGAGGGTTTGTCCGGAAATACCGTGCGGTATTCTGATTTCGAGTCAGCGAGCGAGAACGGCTACGAAGTCGGAAATACAGTCGGTTTAACGCGCCTATATTTATAGCGCGCGCGTATAGCGGTATAATGGATAGCGTTAACAGACCGCGCGAGCTATTGATTTCGGATTGTGGTCGGGCGCTGGTGGCTTTTGTTGTGAAGATTATAGTGCGCACACCGCTGGCCACCTCGTCGCCCTTCCCTTCACTCCTTTGCCGCCATTCGCCACCCTTCGACCTTTCGAACCTGCTTATATCTACCTACTTGTCTACCTGCATCCCCATTTCGACTTGCTCCATGATATGATTGACACAACGATTATAATTGCCTCATGTAAAAAAAAATCAACTCTTATTTCTTGATATCCTTATCAAGAAATATATACAACGCACTTCGAAAGACTGTTAGGATTAACATTTAGAATGTGCATCTATAAATCTTTTCTTAAAAAGGTGTTGGAGATATTCCGAATTACCAAGACGAAGTGCTAGAATCGCCATTGCAATTAAAGAAAAGCTTTCAGTTTCAAATCTATAGGTATAAAATCCTGTAAATTTAAAGCTGAAAGCTTTCCTTAATTGCATCTGTGGGGAACGATTCTCATTGCATTGCATCCCTCAAAACCACGGGATAGTTTCAGCATCCCCCGAATCGGCTCACCTTCATTCTCGCCACACACCCTCTCTGCCTTCCTCTAAAGTGTCTGCACAGTGATCGAACGTGAAGGACGATTGTAATTGGCTGGTGTAAACTCAGACAGCTTTCCCTTCCCCCAGCAGAAAACTTTTCTCTTCCCAAATGATTGGCGGCGAGCTTGCCCGCCGCTGTCGTTCATGCTAGCAAACTTTGTCGGAAATAGCCACTTCCGGGACTTTCGGAAGTGTCCAGGAGGAAGACGACTCTCCCAGTTTCAATGGTCGATAAAGACGTTCATCTCCCTCCTGGACGAAATTTGAATATATTAAACCCAGTTGTATAATTACAATTCGTATTCCACATAAGATCGCAATAACAAAGCATTTTTTGTCTCTTTCTCTCTCATATCGAATAACAACAAATTCAAAGAATTCATACAATTTCTCATTTTCTTATAATAATGTGCTCTATATAAAAAATTAAAAAGTCTTTTAATTGATTTAAAAAGATGTTTCTACAAACAGTTATTATAATTAATCGAATTTTTAATTGGCAATATCTATCTGGCGAGTGTTATAGATATAAAGCTCCAGGATTATTTTAATTATCGCACGAGGGTGCAGAAATCGCAATCGCTCGCCCCCAAGCACGAATCGCGGCCATGAGTAAGTTATCGCCTAATGCATTTTACATTTCGCGCGCGTCGATGATCGATCGTCGAATGTCGTTCCTTCCGGTGGGTAGGTACGCGGGTTAGTCCCGTGGGAATGTCAGGGGAAGCGGGATGATTGATCGGCTTGACTTGAATTATTCGTATCGGACGTATCAATTGTCGAATAAAATTATACCAGATGGAATGACCGACCAACGCGCATCGCTCTCTCTAATTAATTCCATTCGACAATCATGTTCCATATGATTAGACCACGATACCGCGCAGAGCGAGCTTTAGAGATCGCTAGCTTCGCACACAGGTCTCTCAGAGCCCATTAAAATTTCCTAGGAATAATATTTACAAAACTTTTGGAAAGCGATTCAATTTATTGGCTTCTAAAAAAAATATCGAAGAACATGGCAACAAGGATTTAATTTTCGTGCGAAAGTTAAATAATAAATTAAACGTGTTCCTTTCCAAAGTCAACGCTAGGTCATTTCCAGGAGTTAATTTAAACTTAAGTTGCCGAGTATCTCTTTTTTTTTATTTTCGTGACGTCTTTCCCGTGGCGGAAATATCTGAGATAGTTAGTTGAGCGCAATACGGTCGTAGGATATAGTCTATAAATGGAAGTCCTGCGATAGGGATAGGGTATAAATTTGCGTTCAGCTTGTTCATTACACGACTGTTTTATCGAGTTGCTGTCATGTACAGGTACATGTAGACGCGACCGATAAATCTTGCGTCTCGGCGAATAGGCTATAAAGATTTTTCTCTACATGCTGCGTGCTGAAAAGCTGAAACGAATAGGGCGGAAATGTGTGATTAATTTACGATCACGACCAGATTGCGATCTCTTCTTTCGCTTGATTGGAGTTAAGATATCGTCACGCATGCTCGAATCGCGAGGATGCTATGTAACATAAGTTATTCCTATAAAATTTATACGCAACATAATCGTGAATAATAGTACTGCAAAACTGAAAGTAGCATAACATCTTAAAGAATTGCGTACTTATTAAATGTGTAAAGCAGTTAAGATTTCTGTTCAGGAATGGGACTTTTCTTAAGAATAATAATTTACTACGCGGATATCACTTTGAGATTGTTCTCAGAAAGAGCTCGTTAAAAGTTATCTGTTGTTCCTCGCGACCTCATTCGAACGGTTTTAACGATATGCATTCGCAGGCTGAAATATCGCTGAGACAACTACTGGCAAATCGATCTTATGCCGTGACTTCGAAGTTCCGGCGCCGGTTATACGCGGAAAATTCGTGCCGCGAGTCTACGCCAGCTACTTCCCTTCGTTTGCAATAAAAGATACAGTTCGTTTATCGGAATATTTCCGTTTGTCCCCTGCTTCTGTCTGCAATCGTGAACGAGAACGTGAATATCCATAACGAAACTAATGTCGGGGGATTCGTGGATAGCACAAAATTTCTAGAATAACAAAATTTATGAAGGAAGATTTTTCTATTCATAGATTTACTTTCGAATATAATATGTGGAATTATGTTAAGTTTTCAAATTTTAGCTTTATTTCTAAAGCAACTCGATCTACTTTTCTTTTAGGATTCTTAACTTCTCAAAATCTAATGTTGTGGCATATCTGTGACATATCATATATTTAGATTCTGAAATGCTTAGAAATTAGAATACGAATATCGTAGAATTGGGTAATGCAGTTGTGGACAGGCTAGGCTAAGCAGATAATTGCGGACTTCTAGTAAGAAATCCTGTGGAGGAAGCGAAGAAGAACTTGAGATCGCTAAGTAGTCGAGAGGCTTACGTCGGAAATTCCGTAATGGTTCTTCAGGTAGAACACGAGTATTCTCGAGGAATATCCGAACTATGATAGCAGTCGAAGTGGAAGACCCCTTTGTCGGGTTAGAAAGACCACCGAGAGACTAGATCATAGCAATAATGTAAGGCACCCAACTTCAAACGCAAAATATCGAATAGTTTCCTTAAAATTTACGGCTTGTTTACATATATGTGTTTTATAAACCGCGAACACGAGAAGAAAGTCGATTAGGGCTGCGTTCCATTTGGCGCTTACAGCGCTCATGGAATCATTTCATCCTTGTTGTTTATCAAATGTTAAACAAGGACAAATGATGTTCGCGAGCGCTGTAAGCGCCAAATGGAACGCAGCCTAGATAATATGAAAAGTAGTAATTTTCCATAACTCCCGGGATAGAAAAAAAAATTTTTTGTTTATATAAAGCTATTGTTTTAACTAAATAAGCGAATATTACCAATATGTCGATCGCCATTTATTCTTTATATCTTGTTTAATTATTAAATTAAAATTTCATACATTTCTATTTAAAGTTGCTCATTATTTATTAAACGGAGTTTTGCGCTGACGTATATTTTTAAGCTGTTCATAAAATATCATCACAACTAGAATATTTTATTTTTTAGCTATCTATTTTAGAACAATTTATTTGCAATCTATTTTATATTAATAATATTGTTCATGCGATTTTGAAATTTTCCATTCACTTGGATTTTCATGGTTGGATTTGTGAACATCCTGCATATCTACTATCTAAAAATAGTATCTTTTTTAAACCCCTCGACCTCAATAGCTGTAATAGAATAACCGGCGTAAGCGCTTTTTCCTGTCGCTGTGTTTTGAGTGTCACGAAAAAGAACAATGTATATTGTGACAGAAATTGTAAAAATTTTATTCTTAAAAGGATTTAATATTTATGGTTTGTATTTTTAAAGACCAAATTGTTTGAATATATTCTAAACATTTAATTCTTTTATTAGAAACATTCTACGTTAAAAATAGAATATTTAGGGCACATCGGAAGTTCTGTGATAAATTTCTCTCTATATATATTAGAAGATAGGTTTATTTTACAAAATGCATAACGAAAGAAATCGTTATTTTGCGAAAAAAACGGAGATAATCTCCGGCAGACGCCAGGTTTGCGGAATAAGAAAGTAATGCAATAAGCCGTGGTAAAATGGCACTATAAAAGCGCTGTACTCTGTGCTACTCGCTTGCCGTACACTCGCCCTATGCGAGTTCACCTTCCGGAATTAACTAAAAGAAAGCATAATAAAGACGAGCTATGATAACACTTATCGGAGGCACTGAGCACCCCCGTAAATTGCGATAAAGTCCAGCTACCTTCGCCTATCCCTATTCACCTTTAGTAGACCACACTCGACGACCCTCGCAATTCGGCGCGTTTCATTTGTAATTTCGGCCGGCAATATTATCTTAAACGAGGATCTTTGCGACCTAAATAACGTCGGAGAAGAAAGCTTTACGTGACGAGGAAGATGTATGAATCGCACCTTTTGCGTATTAATTCAATTTGCAGATAAACCGAGTCTTTCAGTATAAAATTATATACAAAGTGATAAAAAGAAGAATTCCAAACATTTAAGATTCTCTAATCTAAATAAAAAAATATATAGATTGCATAGATTCAGAGTTTCGAACCAAAAAATTTTCTAATTTAATCCCCATTCAGCCCTAGGAAGTGAGAAAAAAAAATATTTTTTAAATTTTGATTCAATTCGAAAATGAAAAATATTATGGTTTTGAATTGAAATTGTTTCTTTTATAAATCGATATTGATTCAAGACTGGGAAACGTATATTTTATAAAATTTTGATTCAATTCCAGAATGGAATACTCTTATGAAACATTTCTTGTTTTGCAGAGTCTTTCACTTCAGTATATTTAAATTTTTATTTAATACACATTTATATGTATATGTATATGTCATTATAATACTAATACCTTACACGATCAATAATACTGATCAGTAACATTGACAATATGCATTAATATTTTTACAACCTGACGATATTTTACAATATCTGACATTTATGATCGTTTTACAATACTGACGCGTCCTCTTCACACAATCAGTATTACTGTCAATATCCCTACCACACAGCGATACTGATGCTTGAGAATCAAGAAATTCAGATCACCGTTAATATTTTACATCAATCCATCAATATTAACCACACACGATCAATAATATTGTCAGTATTTGTTGATACAGTATTATTGACCGTGTAAGGTCGCTATATCATCATTATCGATCAAAAGTTCAGAAAAAGCATGACTTATAATTGTTTGGATACCAATTTTTAAATATAAAAATTCAGCGCAATGCAAAAAATTAATTTAATTAATCTTAACAAATTGGAAATCACTAAGTCGTGATATATAAAACAGGCCAAATACGAGCACAAAAGAAAAGTTCAATTCATAGAACGTTTATTTATATACATATATTAATTTGTCAATATAAAAATTAACAATATTTTGTGGGTTATACATTTATAGATATTAATTAATCTTGCTAAATTTGGAAACAATTTTTAATTTTAATTATGTAAATGAGATCTATTCGTTTTTATTGGGTTTATTGCGGGGTGTGATCAAAAGATTATCTTGTCAAATAGAAAGAGCAAATAGAAAAAGCTTGTGTTACGTAATGTGGAAATATTCGCGTACTCTTGTCGTAATGTGAGAACTCATGTTAATAGGGAAATTCCATCAAGCAACGCAGACACAACGACGAAGAGTTACGTGTTCCTGTCGTGGCGAGGATTAAAAGTCGAATACAGGATTGTGGAAGTTTAACGGCGTCGTCGACACGCCGCAATGAAAAGTTAGAGGCGGCTGGTATCAGGTTGCGCGTCGTGGTTGCCCGAATTTGCGAGAAGGTTTCTTGCTCTCTCGGAATACGAAACTTTACAGACAGCGGATAACGGCGGCCAGACTTCGCTCTGGGAAAGGTTATCCGCTGTCTTCCGCGATATTTCGTTTGACCTGAAATCATGGATATTCTTGATATAAAGTGATTCGGAAGATATCTTATCGTGGCTATCGGTTCATATTACGAACATGCGAAACTTTTTACTCGATTCGCTGAAAAAAGGAGTCAGAGACGTAACAGATTGTGGAATTTGGAAAAGTCATGTTTCACGTGAATTGCAAAATCTAGATCATTGAGTTCGAAGATTTATGAAGATAATTTGCATTTTCGAAGGAGAACGTTGAGCGTTTGCTTTGCTTTCTTCCTCGTCTTTATCGAGGAAATTTCATGCAATGTGGCGCGTATCCGCCCGATCACGTGGAACGATACTGATAGCAGGAAGGAAAAGGCTTCTCGAAAACGAAGACTATTTGTGTGTCGGCGACAATGTTTCGTATAAATAGAAAGGATTTTCGGCGTATCTACGAATATGCAGCCTTGGCCAAAAGTATAAGGCACCTATATTATTTCATTTATCTAAAATTCTTTTACCTGTCTTGTTTCCTGTTGTGGTTACCGGCATTATACATAAGTTTTAAGGGTTCTTGAAACAAAGAATAATTCACAACAAGTGCCATAAATCAATTTTTTAACTTTCAGCTAAATGAAAAAAATATAGGTGCCTTATACTTTTCGCCAAGATTGTACATAAAAGAATAAAAAGTGTATATCAAAGAATATATTTTTTCAATGAGTAAATAGAAAAGTAAATGAGCGTTTGCTTAGGTAGTCTACTTTTAACACTTTCCAGACTGTTTTACTGCAATTTATATGAGTTGCATGATATTTATTACTTATATGTATTTCGAATATAGAGTGAGTCATTGCCAGTAGTACAACCGAACGCA
>NJRQ01000274.1:203137-231726 GCA_003063805.1 Aphaenogaster ashmeadi | reverse complement strand
ATATTATGTTATATTATATTATTTTTATATTATTTTCACATAATAGACAGAATTATATCTCTCCTTAACATATAATCGTTAGCAGAAGTTTCAGGATAACTGTTCCCGTCCGATCATCAAAGTGAAGGAGCGTTGGATGGCGGTCCGAAGTTGAATGGGTGACCGCTTCGGAACCCTTACAGAAAAAAAGTACTAAAAATACTAAGAAAGTATTCAGTAATAAATTACTGTAAATACTGGCAGTATTATTTTACTGGATCCAGTACTACCCAGTATTTCTAAAGTACTCGCCAAAATAATACTGCCAGTATTTACAGTAATTTATTACTGAATACTTTTAGTACTTTTTTTCTGTAAGGGGCCTTAATGTACATATATATATATATGAACTAATTATTAAAAGAAACGTTTATGCAAAAAATGCTCGTAATGTTTGATACTAAAACTCAAATTTAAATAAGCTCATTTTCAACTACTAATCACCTAATTCGATTATAATGCATATTAAAACTTTTTTTATTAAGATCATTAACGTTAATTTGTGTGACGACTTGCATAATCGTTTTGATTTCCTTATATAATGGAGAAGTTATATATGTATGTATATATATAGTTGAATAATTCTTATATATAAAAAGTATTCACTTCGGCTTTAGCAAACTAGGACGCGTGATATTAAATTCTCCTACTATCGCAAGAACTCTGATGCGCCATCCTCCTGAAAAAGAAACTCCCTATGAGCATTCGGATCAAATAATGGCGTGACATGTTCCATTTGCATTTCGCATTTTTCATTTGTTACGGCGTAGCAGCAATTCCAGAGGCATGCCATTAATTTCAATAACATTCATAAGTTTTTTATCGAAGCGTTTTTGCATGAGAGAATTGTGTTATACACAATTTAACATAAAAAGTTATTGGATCACCATTACACAGTTTTAATAAAATTCCAAACTTCAAGAAAATGGAAAAATATGCTCCATATAAAAGCGCACAGCTGAGCCTGGAAAAAGCTGACGCCAAAGCATTTTTTCGCAACTTCATCGAATCGGTTGCATGAATGGTTAAGAGGGTAGAAACTTCTTAGCTGATTGATTCAGGTGGACAAAAGCTGACGATTTCAGGGGTAGGCTTTTAGGATCGAAATAACCAGAATGTTCAGTCCTCATTGTCGAATATTCTTTCATCAGCTCCCGTCATTGCTTTCTTGGTCTCGTCCACCGAAAATAAAGAATTATTCACGCCTTTTACATTTATCTTGCAGATTGTTAGGATCGATACTATTATTCGCCTTTGGTTAACTTGAGTAAATGAAATCCCGATTTAATTGAATGTATGCGGGAACAAATTGAACTGATTAAATAGCAAGCGTAAATCTAGATTACTTCATCTTTTTTAAGACAGATAGTCTTTTCTTTTATAATCATTATAATAAAAAAAAAATATTTTTATAGCAAAATAAAGTGATAATAGAGTAACTGTAAAAATAAAGTTACGCAAACTCTTATAGTGCCGTAATAAAGTGTAGGGAAACAGCGCAAATCTATCTCTAAAAGCGATAGCGAGAAAATTTCCTTAAGCTTTTCCGAAGTGAATATTTTGTCAGAGATTACCACACGTTTAGAGTATTTGCATCCTACTTCCATGTAATATTTAATGGATTATGCGACAATGTCACGCAAACGTGCGGCATAGAGTATGATAGCATTAGAGAGTAAGTCACGAAAGTGAAGCACGCCATGCTATTATCGTCATTCAAGCTGGAGAAAATCATTAAAAGACAATAGTAATTGTTTTTATTAACGTTACTTATTCGATGCTATCACTATATACATATATTTACTTTAAAAAGCATTTATCAAAATTTCAATTATTTTGTTATGGAATAAGGCTTCGAATAAGATTTGGTTTAAATATTCACAAAGAAAATACTGTCTTCTGCAAATTCGACAAAAAGTAGCATCTTGTTAATTATTTACGCTTTTTGCCGCGAGCGTACTAGACATTCCAAATTTTGCCATTAAGTGTTTCTTTAAATACGTAGGCGAGTTATACGAATGCACAGCAAATAACGCCTAACGAATGAATGTGAATTACATGCGCAAACCGCATTATGCTGTTGGTAATTCGAATTATTCGGATGAACAGCTCGGAACTTTTTATCAGCGGCCGTGATTGCTGGAGGTAAGATCGGAATATTGGAACGTTTTCAGAAGAATTTCTTCGCTATGGCGACGACAATTGCACCACTACCACTGCAGATCCCTAAGGATCACCCTGGTTCGAAAGATTACGGTCGACGTACTACGGTATTTCGATGGAATCGTTCTCTTCGCGGTGAAAAACGGGAACCCCGATAAGATTGCATCCGACCGAAGGAGGGGGTACCGTGATATATGTACCTTGTTCAGTTGATTAATTATTATGACAGACATCTTGATAAAATTATCGTTCCCGACGTCTTCCGGTTTGACACGATTATTTCGAAGTAAACAGATGTCACAGGAATTGGCGTTTGCATTCCATATTGCAAAAATAAGTCTTTTTAACCGACAATAATGAATTATTTCGGGGTCGCGATGTGGGAAGCAACATCATTTAAAGTAGAACGCGATATCCAACGAATCTATTAAAGTATCTACATGATATTGATGTATCGACTGGCACTTGTCGAATATGTCGCATATGTTACACACATATTTTAGATATGACTAAAGTAATATACACGAAAGATAAAATTCTTATACCGCATGTCGCGAATAACATGTTTCGCGCCAATTTCTTTCTATAAAGTCTATCACTCGACTATGAATGCTGCCGTTTTTAACCGGTGGTGAACAGGAAACACACCAGACATTGCCAAGAGACTGAGCCAAACTATTTTGGAGACGTCGTTTCAAACTTTTTAGCTCTGTTTGAATAATGACATATGATAAGACAAAAAGAAGAGAAAACGTTTTTTCAGATTCTACTTTGTAAAGATATATTAGCAAAAGATAATAAGCATTTGATAAGTATGTAATGCATGATAATGTATAATAAACCTATTAATGTGTAATAAAACTAAACGAATTATAAACTCTAAACTCATTAAATAATTTAATATAAAAAAATTTGCTAGAATTTGCTAGAATTTGTTTAAAGAAAGTGAATCGGTGTTCAATTAGATTATTAAAAATTTGTGTACAAACTATCTGGATACAATTGCCAGATGTCTTTTCACACTACAATTACAGTGAAGCAGTTCGAGCTTTCATTCACAATAAGAATACAAGCACTATTGTGTATTCCATGTTCAAAGAACGTTATATAGAATCGAGAAAGAAGTAGAAGATGAAACGATGAAAAGAAACTACAAAATATATAGGTTTAAAAGTCGACTTGGTATTTGTTCATCATAATTGACTTGCTTCTTCTCATATACATATATGTATTTCCTGCACCAAAAATATCTTGCACTATAATTTTTTCTGTTATAACAAACGTAAAAACAATCGTATCAATTTTTATAACGATACCGAATTTTATACCTTAAAAAAATAATAAAAAAATAAAAAAATAAATAACTTAAATAAATAAATAACTTAATAACTTAATAAATAAATAAATAAATAAATAAATAACTTAATTTAGATATTTTTGTATTTAATATCTCTAAACACATTGAATCGGATTAAAATAATAAAAATTAAAGATAAAGTTCCCTTTATCAATTTTATTTATGAAACGTACTATCTATGTTTACGAATTACGAATGTAAAATATATATTAATATAGATAATAAGTAAACTTCATATATGCAAGATATCGATGATTAGTAATATACCTTTGTATCGTTATATTAACAATGCATTTCTCTATATTCGAGTCTCCTGTATTCTTTTAATTTGGTATCAAGCTTGCTTTTACTCTGACAATAAGTTAAATTTAATCATGACCTGAACGGATAATAATTTCAAAAATAAAACGAATATCTGTACGTCATAACCTAACGAATAATCGATTTAATACCATTTAAAAGCAGACAGATCTTATAAAGTAAAGTTTTACGTTTCTACATATTGTCTATATTAAGCTTGCGGGCAGAACTGTCTATTAAAGATGTGCGTAAATTATTAAAAACTCTACTTTATTTTATAAAAATTACAAAAAGCTTTGCACTTTATTTTACACGAAGTGTGACATAAAAGCACCTTCATTTCGGACTTTCAACGCTTCTAAACAATACTCAACAGTTTATACACCTCCCTGAAAGCATTTGAAATACAGAGAACAGTTAGTGTCGCAAGAATGGAGACTCTATTTTGCGACAGTCGAGAAAGAGAGTATCCACGGCTGCATGCACTTTTATGTAGTGGCTACTGTCCGATCTTCTTTTGCTTTAACAATATCTTTCAGTGTCACAAAGCGTGTCAGGCAAAGTGAGTATACTATTATATTCAAGCCGAGATACATCTTCGCACAATATCTTCACATTTTAGTATTACGCGCGAAAGTTTCATTTGAATTTTGGAAAAAACGTACACATTTAATCCGCACATAAAGACTCGAAGACTAGACTACTTAAAACTGATACACTTGCTCAGATAATATTTTTGTCGAATTTGTTACATTTTTTATTATTTTACTAACATGTGCAATAATGAAATATAGGACAACTATATTATCAAGAAAAGTATTTTTAAGTCTGCATCAGGCGCACGGAGGGTTAATCCGCGTCCGAGAAAGACAGGTCGTTTTAATGTTTTTCTGTGTGCTATGGCCCTTAACCCTTCTTGTAAGCGAACATGTCGCAGCGACAACCGTTTCTCGAGGCAAGTATCTCGCGCGACTGAGCTCGCGTGGGAGTCAGGGCGACGGGAAACGAGAATTATAGATTGCGTCGCGATAATCGCGGGCGATACCCGTTTCTTCGAACATCGTCGCTATATTCGGACGATACCTCGCATCGCGCGTCGAATTTTTCGTCGACGATCCCCCGTTATTCTCGGATCGAGAGCGTGAAGTGATCCGCAAAACGCGCGCAACCGAGCGATTCGAGGGAGCCACTTCACGTCGTCTGTTTATCGATAATACACGTACTTCACGGAATTCATACCTTTGGGAGCTATAAACGTTTCGTATCCAGCATGCGACACCGAGTTTCTATTGTATATTTCCAGAGGCGGAACGTCGTGTTTTAATTAGTGGTACGTAGTCGAACTTGTAGTTGAATCGTGTCGGGCAGTGTCAACGTGAAATTGCCGCGGCAGCAGCTTCCGCCATTTGGATTTTTCGATCGACGGCTAACGGAACGCGTCGCGAAGGTAGAGTGGATCGGCGCCATTAGCGCGCGATTAATTAGCGAATTACAGTCGCGATTAGTATCATGTTGCAATATATCAACAGCGTAGCGCAAATTCGGCGTCTCGATATGCTGAAACGTGAGATTCATTCGCTTGCATCCATCGTGCAAACGACTGGCGAAACTAATCGCGTTTTCGCAAGTGTGTAATGTGCAAGTGCCACTCGAAGGACAACGCGGGAGACGTGAGAGGAAGAGGCGGCCTAGGAGGCATCGGGCGACGGCGGAGCATCCACAAGGTAAATAATATTGAATATTATTTGTTACATATGTATTACTTGTTTCCTGCGTAATCAATCTTTTACTCGCTGACATTCGCATCCTGATTTTGCATCATCGCGTAATATAATAATGCATTGTTGACAATTTTAAGAAATATTTGATAAAAAATGTTTATAGTGCATTTAAAATAATTATATACAAAACTTGAATTGTTTGTATGAAAGTTATAAAAGATTTTACGTTTATCGGAAGATTGATAAAAGTATGTACTTGGGGAAGACTTTTTCAAAAATTGTGTATTATTTTTGAATATTTACTAGAAAGAAAGAACAAATAAAAGCTTTGATGCGCGTAGTAATTATTTCCTGAAATATTATAATTATCTTGGCATTGCTGTAATTGGAATATATTTATGTTTTACAAATCTTAACGTAGTTACAACTCCGCTGCTGTGCATCGCATCGACAGGATATACAATATTCTGAAGATCTATTATCTTAAGGTGGATTGGCTAGAACAAATTAATATACCGATATTTAATCCTGGTAACATTCGAACATTTGTCGATTTATTATGTGTATGCGGATGCACAGTAATGAGCTCGTAAAATAGAGCTCATTATATCGGCGCATTATTTATTACCACTGTTTAGTATCTTGCGATGCAACAGAATAATAACGAGATATACCAATTACGTGAAATCAATACGGCAAATACATAGACATAAACGAAAAAAATAGAAAAGTTTTCACAGATAGAATAAGATTGGCTAAAAGTTAATATATATATATATATATATATAATGATATAACTATATCCGCAAAAAAGTAATAGTTTTCAAATGTAGTAAAAATATTTTTGCCAAGCATTCTATGTAGATAAAATTTTCAGGAAACGTAATTGAAAGAGAACACTATATAAAGATATTGTATATTAATAATAATGTTATTTGAACAATCTTTAACATCAGGTATATTATAAATCAGTGCTGGGATTTACTTGCAACTTTCGGCTAGATTCCGTGATTCACGTCCACTGTCTCCCTCCTACCGTTCGCATGTTAGCAACGAGTCGTTGGACGCACGTAACTAAGGAGCGCGACATTCAATCTCAGGAACGTATGCATTGCAAATGTAATACAAACAATATTCTAATTATTAGAACTATATATAGTTTTACATTTAATTATGTGGCAGAGGCGTGTGTTTTTTTACCTAATCAACTATATTATTTCATATACAGTAGCGCTCAAAAGTCTTTTGACAAATAGTATTCTGTGAATTACTTTATTAATACCAATACTATACAAATATATTAAACTTTATAATATAATCTCTGCATATAATAACATATATGTTTATAACAAAAATATATCTTAGCAAGTATTAATAAATATTACATAAACAACGTAATAGCCCTGTTTACAAAGTAACGCATAAAAACTAATTGTCAAAAGACTTTTGTAAGAGCTACTGTATAGTGTATACTGCGTATATCGGTATATAAAATAAATCATATACTATTATTGTGTAGTAGATTGGCGTAAGAATTGCGCGTTTTCTTTCTGTGCCAAAGATCCAAGTTCAAATCCACCCAGAACATATCAAATTTTTAATTTGATCACCACCTCTCGAAAGGCAATTGCAATCACCATGGAGCACCAGCACCATGGTGATCACTACACATCATTTACGATGTTGGACTGTGGTGCTATTAAGAGAATATTGTTAGTATTACATTTGCAATGCGTACATTCAGTATGACAGTGCGCGTGAATCGCGGAATCTAGCCGTAAGTTGCAAGTAAAAATTCCAGCAGTATTATAAATAATCAAATTTTTTAATTTATTTATTACTATTTATTATTAAATAACAAGTAAAAAATAAAGAATGAAAGAAAAAGTAAAATATAGTTATAACAAATAGAATGATTATTAATAAAAATTAATGCTTGATATTTCTAGAAAATAAAGCTTTTATTTAAATTACTTCATGGTGTTCATATTTTGTAGACAGAAAAAAGAAAGGATATTTTTTGTATGTATTTACATAAAATAAAAAAAATTTATATTTATATGAAATATGTTAGAAAAGAAAATAAATATTAAATATTACATAAATTGTGCTAGAAAACAGTAGTACAGTTTAAAGACTTGTTCAATATACATATGCAACAAGTGCAAATAAAAATATGAAGAAAAATATTTTATAGTGTTTTACATAACACATTCCAATTAATAATAAAAATACATGCTATTAATTATTAATTGTGTTTATTCTTAAAATATACTAATTTTATCCTAATTTTTTATATAGCCATCCATATTTTTTGGTAATTTCGAGAAAAAATAAAATGAGATACAATGGAAATATTCGCGGAACAGAATTTTTTATTTGGAGTTAATTATTTCAGAATTATATAATCACTTGTACATCAGCTATATTAAAATACTTTTTTAAAAATATTATATTAAAAACAATCAAATATAATTACATATTATATTGTCACGAGTACGTAAAATCATTCAATTTAATTTTAGAATAAATCTAGAAATAATTAAAAAACAGTTACGAAATAAATTTTAATTGTCAATATTTAAAACATCATTTCTCTTTGCCAATAGTATTATATGAGTATAAAATTGAAGAAAACGGCAATAATTATTGTATACTCTTTCATTATGAAATAATTGATTTTGATGGAAATTGATTTAAATTATTGGATATTAATTATGATTAATAAGCAATATATTTCAATTTTAATAGTTCAAAAATTTGATTTGCATAAAATATTGATATTAAAACTGAAAAGCTTGATCATAATTTCAAAAACTTATTAAACTATGTTTAAAGATCGTTTTATTTTTTCTCGAAGATAACATGAATGTGTTTCCTAATTGGAATATTTAGCTTTATATTTAGATATGTATTACCGGTATAAAGTATTAACGCGCGCAACTATGCAAATATCTATTATGCTATAACTTTTCGGTATATTTGGAACATTAGGATATTTAGGATAATCTTAAAATTTTTGTAGTTTTTTCGAAAAGCATTTTACATACATGATATTTAGATGATGTTTTAAAACACTCCATGAGCTTGTTCCATCGTTCTTCGCGAGCTTTTCAATATTATAAATAAATCCTTCATACTATCGTGTTATAAATAAAAACAATATGATCACGTAGTACATTAAATGTATTGCAAAATCTCGTCGATCTGAGCCTGCACATTCGTATCGCGTTCCCGTGCGAGTTAACGAAATCCCCATCCGCAACCTACCCCAAAGTCGGCTTGCGGCTTGAATCCGGCTCGACGCCGGGGGATAGTGAGGGGGAGAGAGAGAGAGAGAGAGAGAGAGAGAGAGAGAGAGAGAGAAACCAGGGAGACTCCGCGCACTCGAGTAGAACTGGATCGCACGGAAAATCTTAATTTGACATCCGCACACCAGCACCTTGAGTCTCCGCGGGTCTTTGCCCTGCTCCCGTCCCTTCTTTCCCCCTAGCGGCCTACTATGCCATACAATCGCCCCCATCGACCTTCCCTCGCACCTCGCGTTTCTCCCACCTGCCGCAGCCACCCGCACCCCCATCAGGAACGGAGGAGCTCCTCTGGCAGTCGGTTGTCGGCTTCTCTCGGCTAGGGACATGCGCAGCGACCCGCGGAACGACAGGTGCGCGCCGCGCCGACGACCGCGAATCGCTTAGTTTCGGGTAAGCGCACGATTCGCCTCTGCCGCCTCTGTCCTCGCTTCGAGTTCGAGAGTCGAGACGAGCCGACCCGCCAGTCACTCGCGACTCCGTCTCTGATCCGGTTGTTTCGCTCCCGCTAATCTCGTCATCAACGTCTCTCTTCTGGCCCTCTTGCAAAACCATCGGCAACCGGAAGAGAGATCGTCCGCTGGTGACGATCGCGCGATCGCGGATCCTCTCACCGTAGAGAGGATCATCCGCTAGATCCTATCGGCTGTCGACGCCCTGGAACAGGGGAAGACCCATCAGCGCTTATCGAGCGCACGTGTTCTTCTCTTCGCTTTTCTTCCTGTCGGTCTTCCTTCTCGCGGCGAACCTCCTTCGTCAACAGACACAATTTCCCTCTATCCGGAGGTGGTGAACGTGGTTATCCAGTTTGTCTCCTCGTTCGAACGTTCGTCGCGCATTGTTTTCACTCCGATCGCCAATTTCGACAAGACGCGATTTTCTTCTTACGATCGCTGAATCCCGGGGTGCCGGTAAAAGTAATATCTTGCGATCGTGCCGATGAAACAGTGAGTTCCCGCCGATTTCGCTAATTCGACGGTGATTGTGAATTACTGTGGCTTGGTGAACGCGTACACGGTGCTCTTGATGAATGTGGTGCTCTAGGAAAGTTTAGACACGTCGGCATTCCGGCATCCCAGGTGAATCCCTCTCGATCATGCACCGAGGACAGGATCTCTTCCGCAAAAGTATGGGAATGCGAGCGGCGGTCGTCTTCCTGTTTCTCGGCGGATTCGTCGTCCTACGCGGAGCCGAAGGTGAGTCAGCGACCTAAATTTCTCCCTCGAGATTGGTCCGCGAATAAATCCGAGATTATCGCTAAGAGTTCTGTGATCTGTCTACATGTGTGATGCATCATATGCATCTGACAGGTGCTTGTCTAAACAAGATGCACGAACGTGGCTGAATACCGTGAGATATAAATTCAACGCGCTCTAATATACCGGAATAAAAGAGAACAAAAGAAAACTTGAGGGAGAAATGTTTGAAACTTGAGATTCAGTTCTTGTTTCACTATTATTGCTCCAAAATAAAGATTGCGCCTTTTAAAAATCGTGGTAAAACAATTACCGTCGGCATTTCTCAATGTAAAAAACGGGGCATCTGCTACAATATAAAAATAAACACTACCGTGAAATCTACTTAACTTGCCATCTAAAAGTCGTTTTATCGTCCATAAATAAACGGATTTAAATGGTTATGATACTGTTCGCGGAGCAGAGTTTTCTTGGTAGCTCTTAGTCATTTTTAGTGACACAGTTTTGAAGGCTGCTATAATACGCACATATATGAATACTTTGACATATATTTAACGATAAAGTAATAGCGGCAAAAAATAACGGAAAATGAAATCAAATCACGTAAAATTATATTTAAATAATAAGATATTTTATATACGACATTTTCTTTCGCAATGAATTATACACGGAAAAAACAGTAAGGTTGCCACAACCACAATAATAGTAACATTTGGTACAGCCACGTCCTGTGGTTGTCACATTGACATTGTTTTGTGTAGTGCATCTATATATGTTTGTCTCAACATTCACTATGTTTGCTGTACCAAATGCATATAGTTGCCTTCACATCAATGTGGTTGTCACAACCACAGGACGTGGCTGTACCAAATGTTACTATTATTGTGGTTGTGGCAACCTTATTGTTTTTTCCGTGTAGTAATTATAGTGCGCGTACATGTAATGCACAATGTAATTATATATTTTTAATAATTCTTCCAATGATTCGAATGACACGATCGATCACGAAATTTTAATTATCTTTGTTAAAAATATATTTCATTATTATATGTCTGCGTATTACAAGTTCTCAAATAAATATATTTATAATACCAGTAAGAAGCGAAAAAAGAAACAAAAGTCAACTTATATATAACGCCGAAATTGTTCGCGAAAATGATCTGAATTAGGATAGAAGAAAATGTACAAGCTAAGAAACGGCGTCAGACTTCTTAATGCCTGTCTGAAAAGTTGAAAAGCTCGGCGAAGGAAACCGGCCGACGGGTCGGGAAAACAATAATGCTCAGCGACCAGAAATTCAGAGAAAAATGCTTTTATACGCGAGTATAATTTCCCCCGTGGAAAAGCAACGTCCGGTTGTCCCACCTGCGATTCAGCGAAACGAGATTTTAATGTTGCACGAATGGCGAAGGTTCGCGCGCGCCGTTGCAGCAACTGGCGTAAGCCGTACGAGGACGAGGCCTCGCGTGTTCAAGGCCGCGGAATAATAGCCACCGCCCGTCGCGCACAGCCCCCGGATGTATGCACGGCCATTGAAAATCAGATGAAAGGGAAAGAAACGGACGTGGTATCTGCACATCTTGAGGGGCTGCGGGAAAAATTCAAGCCGCACGCATACACCGCGTTCACCGCGACCGTGAGGTACACGCGCCCCCGTTATTCGATACATCGTATGCACCACCGCGCTCGTAATCAAACTCCCGTATCGAGTGCAAAAAAGGCTGTCCCCGATTGCGCCTCACCGTGATTTTCGATATTGCGAGGGAAAGAACGGAAAATATTTTTCGCACGCCGTATTTTTGTATTCCAATCTCGAACGTGTGTTGTTACACCTCGCGCTGCGCGAAGCGCGGACCGAGATTACTCGTGGATTTCGCGAGTATCGAACTACCCTTACGAGCAATATACCGTCTCTCCTGAGATCTTACACAGAATCTGCAATCTCTTTACGTCGCACGACGTCGCGCACTGTTGTTAACTACGCTGGGATAACTTGTCTATTTATATTAAAAATCAATTGTTTTGTTTATACGTAGTAAGGAAATCTTATCAGAATTTAAAAATAGCGATACGCAGCTAGTACATCAATATATTGCATGACGATGAGCGGGCTCTTTAAAAATATCCGTCGAGAATAAATTTACGCTGACCCTATCTACGCTATTATACACGATGCATACATAGATGTTATCTTGTGCGAAAAAAATGTATAAATCGTTGCAAGCTGCTTTCGTCGCTGATGTGTATCTTTGCATATAAACGACATCCTGAAAATCACTTAACGCCGTTTTGCGGCGTTAGTTCCGTAACTTTCGTTGCACGAAACAATTTGGAACCATATGCGCGCGATATATCATCGCGTGTCATTGATATGTTCAGGAAAAGATTACTTGTAGGATATTAAAACACAACTAAAATTAAAAGTGAAGTAATCTGCAAAATAGCAATGCAATTGCCAATCGCTAAAAAATCATAATACAGTGCAGAAATATCTTGACGAGTAATTATTTAATTATTTGCGATAAACATTTAATATAATAGAAATATTCGCATATCTTTATCATAATTTTATAATGATAAACACATAAGATGTTTTGAGCTCATCTAACACACACAATTCTTTGATCATTTTTCGATCACATTTCGATAAAATTAGTTTATGATGCCATGTTGCCTTGAAATAAAGTCTTAAATGCATTATATAAGATCATGTCTATTGCGCTTGCACGTCGTGCGCGCAATTACGTCGGAAATGCTTCAAATTTTAGTAATCTGAAAGCACGTCACGTGTTGGCCAAGTCCCAAGCAAGTTCTAAATCTGTGTGGCCGCTTGCTCGGAAACTAACAAATATAATACGGTAGGCCGCGAAACGCGTTCGCATGTGGCAAACGCACAAGGGAAGCAAGTGCAACAGAAGCTTTCTAAAAGCGGCGGCGACCGTTTGGAACGCGATATGTCACATCCGCATAGCAATAATACGCAAACGTCTAGAATAATGCAAATTACGCAAGTTACATTGCTTATTGTTTCACAGTGTACAAAATTAAGAATTGAAATCTGCCGAATCCGAGAAAGAAATATATATACATCAATATATAAAGAAAATATATACCATAAATGTAGAACTTATCTATACACGGAGAAAATTTTATATAAAAAATTACTATGTATGGCAGTAGCCGTGGACCATGCTGGAATTATAAAAATTTTTACTATGTTTTCACAAAAGAGTTTAATAATTATTTATATAAAAACATAGTAAAAATTTTTATAATTCCAGCAATAGTCCACGGCTACTGCCATACATAGTAATTTTTAATATAAAATTTTCTCCGTGTAGATTTATGTAATAACAAATCTAAAAAAGTTTGCTGACGTCATGGAGTTTACTTGGACAATATATCCTAACTATCACTAGGAAATATTATCTTATTTCATTTATTTATTAATACTTTAGTTTAAAACATGCCTGATTTAATTATTTTAAAATCATAATGGACATTTTGTTTTTTACATTATATAAATATTCCCATATCTCATGTCATATTTGTTCGAACCATTTTAAGTAAATAGAAAGTAATATAAACAATATATATTGGAAAAGAACATATAACTGGATATGTTTGATACACTGGAGTAATTTTTACAATAGCTGTATACCCAACAAAAATAGTTACTTAATAATTTAATAAAAATAGATTTATCATTGTAATATAATCTTTGTATTTACGTATATTTCTACAATATTATATGTAATTAATACAAAAAGGTTTGCCAGTTCCCAACAATAAACTTTTTGATGCCAATTAATTGATGTCAAATAAAGTGCTATATATTCCAGCATATTTTATATGAAACTTCGTAAATATTTTTGACTTGAAAAAAGAAACGTGAAACGATCGAAACGGAAGCATTACCACAAAGAAGTATCAAGGTGACGATGTTGCATGTATAAACATATATAATATGAATTCTATATTTTTTCACATTTTCTATGCATGGAAAGTTTCTGATATTTTCTGAACGATCACTCCAACATGCTGCATCGTCACGGAAATTGGCAAGTTTAGCAGGAGCCACAGATACGATGAATACTTTTTCCAGAATGCATCTCAGTTTTCCAGTCTGATAAGAAATATAGGAAAAATATAGAAAAATCTAGGAACATGACTTAAGGCAATTATTTTGCTGGTAATTGTTAAAAAGATGAGAAACATGAAACATCCAAATGATCATAAAAAGATAATTAATTATTATGAAACTTATAAGAAAATCATGTGTGCTTGAACTTTTAATAAAATTATTCTCTTAAATTGAAGTAAAAACTCATCATGTACAGTAATTTTTATAACAGTTATATACCCAACACAAAAATAGTTACTTAATAATTTAATAAAAATAGATTTATCATTGTAATATATCTTTGTATTAAAACTTATTTTTTGCAAATATATTTCCATAAAGTACATTTGATTATTGGTTACAAGTGGTTCCGGTTGTAATTTCCGTCGCGTTAAAATTAACATTAAATTTATGCAATGCTTCGTGATAGAACGCCGAACTGCGAAATCACATATTTTCGTCACTACCGTAATATCACTATCTCACAAGTATTATTTCGCTTTGCGCGATGAAAGTAAACTATAATATACTGAGGCTTTTGTTACGGAAATAGTTTGTCACTAATTTCGTTCTGGACTTTGTTTCGCAGCAATCAGAACTTTTGTTAACTTTAGCAAAGTTTTATCAATTTACATTCAGAAGGATACTGTCGGGAGATATTAATAACAGTCACACTGTGAATAGAAGTCTGTATCTCTAAATACTTACTTCTCACCGAAACTTTTGCATAAAGGTAAGCAAAAGTACGAATTTCCTCGGTAATATCCTCCTGTATTTTTTTTCGAACGTTACTTTAATAAGGTGCTTGACTTAACAGTGGACAGTGTTTCTATCAACTCTTAAGAAAGTAGCGGCATAATTATTCGGAATAATTACGTGAATCAACGAGCCGTGAACATAAACGGAAATAGGTACTTCTCTGTACGGTGCTTCAAACGTATCATTTTAGTCATAGATGCATCAGATTACAATTTATTTTCTCTTAATCGAAATTTGATAAGAAATTCTACATCATTTAAATAGTTCAATTATTTTAATAATTGTGTCTTAAAATTGAAGAGAATCAAGTTTATCCGAAAATACAATTTGACTGTATCCCTATATTATTAAACTCAAATTTTCAAATTGATTGTTTACAATCGCATATACAGGAGCGAAATAAAAAATTAATTACGCTTAAAATGCATCTGTATTTATCAAATTGACCGTGAGAGCACTCGAATGAGGTAATTATATTTTAGCCGGTAAGTTTCGTGCTACTCGCTCGCACCCTTACATATAACAGTAGAAATGCACGAAAACATCGCGGCTCCGTTTCACGCTTATCAATTCCGCTAGCTTGGGAAGTTTAAATGAAATAAGTTTTTGGATATAGGTGTACCGTGTGTATATGTGCCTTACATAACTTTGGCGTCATCCCCGGTGGCGCCGGCTCATTTCGCGGGAAGCGTGCTGCAGACGGAAATAATTACCCTCATCGCAGGTTCACACGATAATAATATTTAGATGCGTACTTTTCGCGCCCGGTACTTCGCAGCATCGCGAAATAGGTACGTACGTATCTCTATACATTGGGTGTCGCGCGTAACAAGAGTGCTGTCGTAAAACACAACTTCTTTCGTTATTTCTCGAGAGAATTTGCCGCAAAAAGCCGTGACTCTATTACCTCGCGAAATCCCGAACGTTACCGGATTGCGAATCGTGCAGTTTAATAGCAAATACCTTCGTTTACAATTGCGCAGCTCACGCGAACGGCTGCGGTCTTTTGGTTTCCCGTGTAAATTTACACTTAGGGGGATAATCCTTATCGAGACGTATCGGGCGATACCAATTCCGGTCGATGCAAATTTTAGGTAAAGCATCGATAAAGCGAGTTAGTTTGCGGATTCGATGAATAGTCTCGCGATACACGTCTATTCTAGAATAAGAAGATTATATCGACATATGTGTACTCTCTGCACGTACTATATGTTACCGTAAAGTCCTACAAGTTTCCGATCAACTCACATAAAGTGCGCATGCATAAAAATTTGCCGAGTTGTGTTTATGGATGCATTCAAGAAAAAACGTAAGTGATAAATAAAATCTGGAGCAAGCATAAACATATTTAAGTAGCGTAATTAATAGTGATTGTAAAAATTTATTGTTTATTAGTTGTTATAAAAAGTTATCCAATATTACTGATATGCTTTTTAATAACCTTATTGTAATTTGCAAACTATAATTCTGCAAGAGTAAGATAAAGTATAAATACAGTCATGAAGATTAGTTTTGAAATAAATTATAATGATTTACGTAATCCCCAAGTAATCTATATATAAATAAAATAATTTATATAATATCAAAGTTGGTTTTTAAACAGACGTTGATATCATTAAAAGTCGGAATTTTAGACAAATTTACACATAGCTGCGAATTTATGGAATAGATAGAATTATTTTTTCACGGGAAAGGAAAGGCAATGGTTCACGAAACATTGCTCCCGAATTTAGTATGACACCGTGTTATATAGTATGTCGCATATATTTTCATGGAAATAATTTTTGTTTCTTACGAAAGATTATGAATTGTAGAATTTTCATTGGATTATTATATTAATAACATATATATATATATATACATATATATGCCTTCAACAAGTTAAGTAAAATTTCGAGCCATATAAAAAATTTGACTTAGCCCGTAATATTAGATGGTGAAACATGATTGTTGTGTCAAACAAACAAGATGTCCGCGATTAATATTAGCGAGAAACAGCTTAATTAATAACGTTAACGTGCTCAACTATCATCAAATGTTATAAATCGAAAGAATACTTATGATGGGTACCGTATAACGCGCAAGACTTGAACGTTTGAGATTAAAGTCCGTGACTTGTATTTTCTCGGAACAGACGATAAAACATCGACAGTTGACGAAATATAATAATTTTGTACAACTTATCGTGTAATTTTTATCACACAAAACTGCAAAGAGTGTCAATTCACCGATCAAATAACTATGTACATACTAATTTATGGATGTTGATAAAATTTTTAATATTAACAAATTTACTAGCATGTTATAAAAGACTCTAAATATTGTTACATGAAAGCCTTAGTTGCACCTGAGAACGTTTGTTTCTCTAAAGTATGCAGAACAAACTGAACTCGTCTACTTCACTCGGTTAAGTAACTCTTCGCATTACAGGTAACTTTTCGCATTTTAACAACATAAACTATGCCAGTACAACACTTGGCAGAATGAAAAACAAAGTTAGTTTATATAGATACAAGAGGAGTTAATTAAATATTATAATTAACCATTAAAAAGTTATATCATGAACTAATTTCTAATTTATGGATTTATTTATATGAACATTTTTAAAGCCGTAAAGATTAATCGGATATTATGAATATCGCATATTCTTGAATGACATGGTAAAAGTTGCAAGAAGGATGAGAACCTCGATGAGAACTCTTTAATACCGGAATAGCGTCCGCTTTACGACAGCTCATCGCACGGAATTAAAGTTTAATCGATTATTATTATTTTATGTATATACCTATACATATATTAGTATACATTAGTGTTTTTTATATGTAAGTATTAAAGAAATTTATGCAAATTACAGTAAAGTATTAAAATGTCAAAACAACTTTACCCTCCTTATAGTAGAAAAATAATTATGAGATTATGTTCTGCATGTGTTTTTGAATTTTAACGCACTTATTAAAGTACTATAAGTACACAAAGATAACAATTGTCCAATTGAAAAAGGGAAATGCTTGATAGTGTTTCATAGAACTATTACAGATAAAGCATAAATAGTATCTAATTACATGACAAAATATTATTTATAATTATTACATTACTATTAAATTATACATAAAGATCAAAGTGCTTTGATAACGATTCTATATTAAATGCAAAACAAATGCCAAACGCGGTTCGATTCTACAGGATTGTTATAAATAATAAAAATTAGGTAACTTACTTTAGTCGTAAATATAATAAGTTTTACATATGTTTAATATTATAACCTCGATTATAACAAATGCTAAACTTGTAAATCAAACCAATATTTATTTGAAATCTGTGAAAGTTAATTATATTAGAGTTACCGTTTAATCTCTCTATATAACAAATGATTTACAACACGCAATAATATATGTGTAAATAAGCAATGGAATTTTTGCACATATGTCATTCAAACAATGCTTGTTGAAAATTAACGTGAAAAGGAGAACATATATTTCTACATGCAGAGATTATCGCACATCGTGTTTGAATTTGGTATGATGTATCATAATGTTGTATTTATCAGTGCCGCGCTGACGCATAACTATGAATTAGGTGCAGATTGCAATACGTGCATCGTATATTATTATCATGTGCGAATACATATCGATCGTATTCTGATGAAGATACTGATTACAAGCGCCAATATACTCATCAACTTTGCATTGAATTCGCTACAGATAAAATTGTCGCGTTATCACGCTAAAGTATAACGAAATTATGTCTCTTAGCTTGTAAATATATCCGCTGCAAATCAAGATAGCTAATGACTTGATTTTTCTCTGTAATTTGCTTACACATGCTATATTATCACATTGTGATAATACAAATTACAGCGTGTGTTTCCTCTTTGTTACTTATTACTGATACTATTTTTCGATAACGTCATATATGTTCATAAGTGCATTAATCTATCGAATATGTTGAAGCAAATTGTAAGATATCAATTTGTAGTTACTTATACATGGCGATATATTATTAACGTATATATTATAAAACGTATTTTTAGCATATTACATTTTTTCATAGATCTTTTCGTACACTACTACGTAATAGTTTAATTCTATTTATACTTATCTAACTTTTGAAAAATAATTTTTTAAATTAGGGATTAAAAAGCAACAGTAAATAATCGAGAAGTTAATAAAAACGCGGTTGATACAAGCTTGTCACGTTATATGTTTCACCATCGTGATATTGAAGACAAATGATTATAAATGTTATGACATTTTATGTCACGTGTGAAAAAGTCTTAATATTAGCGAAGAAAGCTATAATGGATCGTTAGAGATATAATGGATGGAATTTTGACGATATACAGGATATACTTAAGTAAATTATAGCTAAAAACCAAAGAAAAAGGTTAAAGTTTAACATTTTTATTTGTTACATATTGATTTATTTTTATTGTATCTCATTATACTGAAACATTAATTTCTATTCTCCGAACTAGTTGATTCAGTTATATTTCTGCGATTTATAATGATAACTGAAAAGTTTCTTCACGGATAACGATCGATGTTAACATGAAATGTTTTAGTTTCGCAATTTTCATTGAAATACATTGCTAAAAGTGAACACGAGAAAAGATTACATTTGCATTTACTCGAATTAGAATTGTTTCAGACTTACATCGCGCCGTCTCTCATTTGCTATGGTGCTGTAATCGCGCGAACGACGAATTTGCATGTGGACGCAGAAAATGTTATTTCTATTTTCCGGCGACACTGTAGTTATGGATTAATTTTAAATATGCACGCAAAGCTTCACGCATCGTAATGTTTTTCGAAATTTCTTTTGTAGTATACATGAAAGAAGCAAAAATGAGGTCGGAAAGTATAGGTTGATTCACGCGAAGTAACAATCCTATCATTACCTACTACCAAGAGAGAAAAAATTGTAGAACACAACTTCCAGTTTTTTATTGCAATAGAATTCGCTTTCTCAAGTCGAATTTGTATAATCAAAGTTGTCTTCCAGATTTGCCTCGTGGCACTATTTCGACGACGACAATGTATTTTTGAATGTACAATAGTATTTTTAAAAAGCATTCTTGTTTTCAAAATAGACTATTTAAAAAATATTGCAATGTCTATTTTTAGTTTCATAATATAGGAAATTGCATTAGAAGAGTAGGATGAGGTTGAACACGCTAATTCTATTACGTTACCTCGGAGTCTTATATATAGTTGGCTTTTGATTGGGTTACTGAAATACGTATAATTAATATTATTACAAGCCAATATACGTATAATTGTATAGATTCTCGTTTTTCTTTTGTAAATATAATAAAACTACATTTGCTGAAGCATTTCTCTATTCGGCCTTTACTAATACTATTAGCGTAATATTTTTTAATAGGTCTAATTGCACATTGATTATACCACATATATACAATTTTCGTAAACCCATTTTAATTTAAATCTTACAAAAAGTTAATCGAACATAGTATATTTCTCTGATTAATAGATAATCGCAGTTGTACTTCATCAGTGCAAACTATTGTTAACTTTACTCTCTGATTTTTCAAGCAAAAGATAAAGAGAACTTTGTTTTTAATAATAAAAATAAATGCATAACTGCTTATATAAAAAAGAAAACTTTAAAGTAAATATGATTTTTACATAAATTTTTCGGAATGAAAACACATAGTCTACAATTATTTGAGAAGACGAAATAACATTATCAGTTTTAGATGTTTCGCATTATTACGGAAAGAAACCGAGACAATCAAAAAAATATTTCACCCGCGCGATATTGAAGATGTAAAGTTTATTACATCATGTTCATCTTCCGCAAACATTTTAATTTAGTTTTATTGTGTTATCTATTCACATTACTGTCGCGCACAGAAAAATCGGTTTAATCCAGGAAATTTAAACTCTTTATCACTATCGATCTCAAAAATCGGTATCGATATCAAATGTCTATACGCGCGCTATCGTATTTAATCGAAACTCGTACACGCCGTAACTCCTGAAACTCCCGAAACTACGATTGTAACCGCAGCGACGTATCCGATGCATTTTGCTCGCGGGATGCTTATACCGTGTATAAAACACCGCTGTATTATTCTCCTGTGTGTCTTAAAATTTACAATATCCGTAACGACTTGACTTTATACGTCGCTGAAAATTTTTGTATGTCACGTGCCATACACGCGATCCCATTTTGCTTATGCTCAGGCTGCATTTCTCGGCGCCCGGCTGACACGTTAATTTGTAAGCGTGTCAACCGCGGCCCCGTTTGTCTCATGCATGCTGTTAATTGCGAGCTCGCAGCACTGTCAAGTGTGCTGAACAGCCTGCTTAATGATTATATTAATGGATCGGACATTCCCCACGAAGTTGAACGTATTGCGCGAAATTAATCATGCAGTATGATCGAACTCATTTATTAGACGATCCCGCGTCGAACGGAAAGTCACTCGTGCTACATATCGCCGTGCGGATAAAAAAAATTATTGACCTTTAGACTACACATAAAGAATGGTTTTGCTGAAAACTTTGAAAATTGAAAAATTTGACCAGATACAGATCTAAAAACAATTTTGTTAGGTCATCCAAATAATTATGTAGGACGCCCAAAATAGTTGCTAGAATATCAAAACTTTTTACAGCATTATCATCATGTTTGAGTGTCCTACATAATTATTTTTAATGGTCTAACGAAATTATTTTCAGATCTGTATCTGGCCAAATTTTGAGATATTTCTGCAAAACCGTTCTTTCCATGTACGTACAACTTTCTTATTATATTATATACGCGTTTATAGTACAGAATTAAATATTCATTATCTTACACGAAAAGAACAGTTGTCAAAAGTAACTATGTAGGACACTCGCATGATGATAATGCTGTAAAAAGTTTAGATATTCTAGTAACTATTTTGGGCGTCCTACATAATTATTTTAATGGTCCAACAAAATTATTTTCAGATTTGTATATCTGGCCAAATTTTTAGATATTTCAGCAAAATCATTCTTTCCGTGAAGAAATAATAACATATGCGTTCTTCTACATATACATATATTTCTTTGCCACGCAGTATTGAGCACGCCTAACGCGCTAACGCATTAACCACGAACTCATGTGTAAATTTTTCATTTGGTATATTACGCAATACCGGCTGACAGATTTAAGAAATAGAGAAAAATATAAGATGTATTTTTCAAAGGAATATCACGATACTATCGCGCTTTAGAGCTTTAGAAAAATTTTTATTATCAGGAACTATAGAGAGAAAAAGAGAGAGCAAGAGAGTCTCAGAGTAGTTGTAAATCCGATATCGCTTTTATGCACGTCACGCAGACATGGTAAGAAAACATTTTGCAAAGCATGGGTTTAACCAAGAAAATTCGCACAGCTACCCCGTGTAGAAAATAATGAGAAAAGCAAAAAACAAATCTGCAAACGTTTTATTTTTATTATTAATTTTGGATTACTTAGAAGGCATAGATTAATTAACGACTATAATAAATAATAATTCAATTAATATGAGGATTAAAGGACGATTACAAAATAATAAATTGTTTGATATATATGAATTAAATAAAATTATATTATGTGAAATGTAAATTGTACATAATAAATTAAAAAGATTGAAATAACACAAACAAATTAAAACTAAAGCATCGCGTTTTAGAGAGCCAAAATTTCTCGGGCTTATATTTAAAACGTTTATCAAAATATTTTTAATCTATGTTATTGTAGCGACGAGTAATTATTTAATATTTACTGTTGAACTTTTACATATAAGATATTATTAAATTATATATGTTTTTGTGTGTCGTACTATTTAAAAAATTATAAATGTCTTACAGAAATATTAGTTAATAATAATAAAAATACTATATAAAATGATCATGAGAAGATAATGTAACAATATATTTAAAATATATTAAAACATAAATATTTTTAATTTTCTAATACCTTTTATTACAATATTTTTCGCTTCTTTTTCTCTCTATTTCCTCTTTAATTTACACTATGACATGTCCCGTTTTCCAATGTCGCAAAATCAATGATTGAAAGCATTGTACAGAACGGTCCAATTAATATGATCTGCGCATAGGATAGTGAGTTTGTTGAGACAACATGAAATGTTCCTGATGCGTTCTTTCGACGGTAAAGGAGGCACTGAAGATACATAATCTGCATAGACATTCTCGACATACGTGATATACGATTGTACGATTGCTAACAACGGCATTGCGGCTTTCGGGTGATTAGCACATCGATCAATATTCCTCCCGTGATACATTCGTTACTTACATCAACGCGACATTTTGTGAAGTACTGTAATACTTATTATAATAGACAGATAATATAACAAATAAAGTATAACTGATATTCATTTCAATAATACTTCTTTAATTTCGAAATTTTGGTTGACTGCAATCTAGAATATTTATTATTATCAAAATTTTAGTAATTTTTTTTTACTTTTCTTATTTTCTACAATGTTATATTACACAAAATGTGTAACATGTAAAATATAAAATTAAAAAATTAAAATAACATCAAGATTTAATTAAAAGCTCTAGACGTTTGTATTCTCTCGATAAAATATATTAAGATTTTAATATAAAAATATAGTACACACTATACAAAATTTTTTGGAACAATTTGCTAGTGCAATCATATCAGGAGAAGTTATTTTAAAGTACAAGTTACTGAGACGCAACTACCGCGAAGTTAAATGCATAACCGAGTTTCCAATAGTGACCGATATGAGGTCACATAACTTACACTAGTTTAGATTCAGCCAAACTTCGTTATGCGAAGTTTGCTTAGGCTCGATGCAGGGAGATTGCGAAACGACAAGGAGCCGTTAGAATATGAGAGAGAGAGAGAGAGAGAGAGAGAGAGTCTCTGAATCGAAACAATTATATTGATTCATAAGTGCAAGAATGCAGTGCGTTCCATGCACCAATCGCGTTTGTGCTAGCCTCGCGATTTGGAATTTTAATCTTCATTGATTTGCATTACAAGAACATACTACATGTAGAGAGATTTAAGCCTAACTTTTAATAATTCTATCAATATTAAATGCACAGAACATAATACATATACCGAAATAGTAAAGACGCATTTTAAATTAAATTTTGGCTCGAATACTCTATTAGCAAATATTTTATTGAAGCTCTTTCCATTTATTTTATTATTTTACTTATTCTTTATTGCTTTCTTCAAAATTTTTTACGTTAAATTCAATGATTAGATATATCATATTGATATATGAAAGTTCAATTTTAAACAAGATTTAGATTCTATTTGATAACATTTTTTATTTAAATATTATTAAATAATGCAGTCAATGTCAGTTATATTTAAGTTTGTGTGCTAAAGTAACGATACCTTGAGAAAAATTTAAAGACGACATTAAAAATACAGATACCTAACTAATGTCGATTTCTATAATTAACTATTCCATTTAATAAGTTTGATACATTCAACTGGTTATTTGTGCATGCTAACTTCCGAGAGATAGACGCAGGGACGATGAGACATTGAGAAAACGATGAATCTCGAATGGCGAATCTACGTGTAATGAAAGCCCAGATTCCCAGTGCTACGGTTCGCTAACTTACACAAGAGAAGCGGGACTTGCTAGTTAACCACTTTGCTGTATATAATTCTGTTGACTTGTCTTTGTGGATAAATTCTCAATATTAAGTGGAGTGTGCAGATAAAAGTATTCGCTTTGACGTCACTATTCTGTTTTGGAAAGTGAAAAGAATTATTATATATGTATATCTAGATTTACATAAAATGCGCATTTTTATATTTAAATAACAACTTTTACAAGAACAAGATAATTTTATTTTAATTGTGTAAAAACTTACGAACATTGGTTAAAAAACTCAGAAATATTTCTAGTTGATTCTTAAGCAGAGATATATCTAAAAGACTGTAAACAATTTTTAACATTAGGCATAAGAAACAAAACATTCTTGATTCATGTAGATTTACGAATTATATTTATTTTTAATATGACAAATATCGGATTAATTATATAATAATTTATCATTATTATATGAAATCATATCAAAATAGAAGCTGTTTTAAATCGACTAATTAAAAAGTTTTTGAAAGTATAACACTTTCTAAAATTGTTTTTTACGGTAGCATTGATACAGCAACAGATTATTTTTCCTCTGTATAACATGCTTATCGGACATCGAAGCTCATATATCGAAAATTTGTCAGTTAAATTTCCAGTGATTTATTCATCGTATAACTACTATTATATCTCTCGGCGACAAAACGGAAAACATCGATTTTAACGACTAAATGTATGGTGCGAATAATCCATTACAGGTTTATGACGAAATCGAGTGTAACGTGTACATTTATCCCGCGTACTTAGTCGCGATATTAATGATTTTTATCGTTTATTGTAATCATAAATTTTAATTACAGATAATAAAAATATTACTTATTTCAATTAACATTACGTCGCATTATATAATCATTATAGACTTACATTAAAACTAAACGGTCTGCAAATTAATTATACAAAGCATAATTTAATAAATATAAGAATAAATCAGCACATTATTCTCTTATCATGTGAATTCAATATTACTCGAAGAATAGGTTCGTCATAACATCATTTAAAAACCTATGATCTGAAGTTTAAGCTGCTTTTCTTTTAATAATAAATTTCGAGATTTCTATCGTGATCAGCTTTTTGCATAATATCATTAAATAAAGACTATTACGATATATATTCTATTTATAAATTCTTCTTCGTAGCAATTCTATTCTCGCTGTCAATATTTTAGCACTGACATTTCATTACAAACCGCAAATAAACCACTTGAGACATAATTGCTTTTCTTATAAAAAAGATAATATCATAAATGTTCTATTTTATCTCGAATACATTAAAATTGAAAGCATATAATTTATAGTACAATAAATATTATCCAAGAATTTTGCTTCCAGCAGTCGGTAGATAAAAATATCAAATATTATTGTTTTAAGATCCGTAGTGTTTTTAACATTCTTATTTAATATTAAAATTGATTATCAATATAATCTATAATGTGATATATGTGATATTACTATTTCCAGCTTCAGTTAGAGACTACATTTTAAGACCGAGAAGTAATCGGCGCGTAATTGGTCGACAATAAGCTGAGAAATGTATATAAATTCACACAAAAAATATCATTAGGCACAAAAGATTCTGTCCGATCGTAAAAAGGCCTATCGATATACTTGATTTAGTCACATATCGGTCTAGCTTCACTTATTATTGTAAAATATTATTACTAATCAACATATGATTAAAATTATTTGTTCCAAATTTTTCATTATTTATATGCGTAAATTTTCTATAAAAAGCTGATTATTCGAATAATTTTTTCATCTTCAATAATTGAAGATGAAATTGACATTACTGAGAGAAAATATTACGATCTTAGATTCGAACAAAAATAAAGATGTTCTCGAAAGTAATTATAACTTTGAATGGAAACGCGCGCAAAAATATTTCTCTTTTAATGTATAGCTATATCAGTAAACGAGGTACAACTTCATAAGTACAATATCAGTCATTTTCCTGCTGTGGCAATATTATTTAAACGGAAATACGTAAACACGATGCGGTTGAATGTTCAACACAATCTCGACATGGATCGTGCTATCGTGCGACGCTTTAATGAAATCCGGGACTGTCCTCTCGTTCAATGCCATTTATTCCGCGGAGCAGCGCGGAGAATTCGGGCTACTATTGAGACTTTAAATATTTGTTATTTGCGCAAATGAATTAAAACGCAAAGTAAATTGTAACAATAAAATTACAGAAAGTAGGTGAACTTATAATTCTACTGAAATGTGTTCTCTCAAAGAGAGAAGTAATTAAAGATACATCGTTAAATTGTACCGCTTAAAGCGCATAAATAATCTCTAAATACTTTCATAATTACTCAAATCAGCATCTTATCTTAACAAGAAGCAACAATAATATATTCACGATGCTCGAAATCTTAAAATAAGTTACGTTGAAGGATAGCAACGTGGCGAAGGATGGCAACCTTAAGTTAAACTATCCAACATTATTACGCTTATCTACACGTCGCCGTTCTTATTTTATAAAAAACACTTTTTAACAACGACGTAAGTATCGTCGACGGGCGTTTACCGTAAGCGCATCCTTATTTACGGCAATTTGAAGCTTAAGCAATAACGCACCGTGGCGTATAATGAAACTCCAGGTGCTCATCTCGTCCGAACCGACGGTTTACCTTTCGGCCAACTGCGCGATGATCCGACACGATAACGGAAATCTAAATATTTGGTAGACCATTGGTAGTCTGCTGCATGCGTGGTGCATACGCGGTTATAACCCTCTTCGTGACCTACCACCCCCCGTAGCTATCGGCCGACGGCTAAATTCTCGGTCGGTTGAGACTCAAGACACGAACTCAATTCTGGATCGCTGCGAGCACTCCACCCATTTAGGAACAACGGCCGCACTCAATCGTGTCGACTTCACCGAACCCCATACAGAGTGTCTTAGAAATTTCGCCATTTTTGCCCACGCCACTTTTTATTCTTCAGCGAATTTAGATTCAATCTTTTCGTAAGAAAAATATTAAAATTCAGTAGTTTTTAAATTAAAAATAATTAAATGTTTATAATAGAAGATGACAGAATTTTATACACGCACATACAAAACAAGTCACGCTTTATAATATGAATGAATATATTTAGATGTGTGAAATCCCCTTTTTACTATGAAATATTACGACAGTTTTATATAAAAGTTAAAAAAAATCACGGAAAGATTTGATGCTAAAAATATCTTTGCTAAAAAAATTAACTAAGACATTTAAAAACATAGGTACATAGAAAACATGATGAGAATTTTAGAACACCATGTACGTCGACTAAAACGGGGGCTTATCGCAGTTGGAATTAGGTTCGCGAAGAGTAGAAGAACGTTGTTACATCATTACGCTAGTTCGTCGGTCCCTACTCGAATGTATGTTCTTCTTCATCGTTTTTTAAACTCGTATAAACTCAAATAAATTGAATAGTCGATGATAACATGAAAAGTATCCAATATTGATTTTCAGTTTTGCTTCTTCGAGACAGTGACAAGATAATCTGTCCTGTAAGGGATGAAACGTGTTGAATATTAAGAACATATTAAGAATGCACAAACGCAATGTATGCTTTTTCGAATAAATACGCAGGAATATTAGAATATTTTGTAAAGAGATACAAAATAAATTCTGCGAAAAATTAAATTAAAAATAAAAGAATAATTTTAAAATATGGAATAACTTTAAAAAATATTTTTTTCCGCGTTATATTAATTTAGTACATTTGATTGAAAAATAAAGCCAATATAAGACTTAATAATTGTGTTAGATTCTTCAGTATCGGCTCGGTGAGGGAAAGAACGATGGAAAGATATACACGATTATTTGAACTGAGCAACTATATTTCTTTTTGGGGTACACTAACTGTGTGTTCGATTTGGAGTCTCGCACAGGAGTGCCTGCCGAGCGATTCTGCTTCTTACGCGCTATCCGCGAGTCCCCGGTGGGGATACATGTGACACGGCGAAAATGGAGCATTTTG
>NJRQ01000274.1:166956-202027 GCA_003063805.1 Aphaenogaster ashmeadi | reverse complement strand
ATCTTTTGACTATGCTGCAGACAATGGAAAGTATCCTCTCTTTTCAAAACAAACGAATTATTACAATATAATTGTCATAAATATTTTACTCAAAATTAAACAATTTGTTGTATATTTCACACATATATATTAAGATTAGCGCCTTCGTATGGGGCTTCCTGTGGCTCGTCGATATTGGGGCGTTTTTTCGTTGTTATGGCCTCGATTTTTTATTTTTTCCGTGTGCCGTGTGTTGTCATCCGAAGGCGCTAATCTTAATATATATGTGTGAAATATACAACAAATTGTTTAATTTTGAGTAAAATATTTATGACAATTATATTGTAATAATTCGTTTGTTTTGAAAAGAGAGGATACTTTCCATTGTCTGCAGCATAGTCAAAAGATGAAGTTATTAAAATTTTAAGCAATATTTAAAAAAAATATTTTCTAAGAGTACAAAATACATTCAATCGTACGAGAACGAAATGAAGAAAAACCTCTGTCATCGAATCTTCGCTTTTCGGTCGCGATACGTAACATTTTATTCGGATTTCATCGCGATCGATTTAACGTTTCGGCTACAATTTAGAGTGTGCGCGTGTATATGCATAGCATAGCGGCGAATGATTGAATCACGATCGAGCGCCTGCTATCGTCGCATCTGCTCGGCCTTTAAATATGACGAATTAGTTTGCGTGTGCTCCTGTTTCTCGCACATGACTAATTTTATAAAAGACTTAACGCGTTTCGAAACACTTAAAGTGAAACTTTGTTTGCCACCACACATGAATATTTTCAGCTATGCCAAATGCATTCTGAGACACTAAGAGCAGGATAATAAAAAAAGAAAAAAGCACGAAAAGTGTAATACTAACAATAAGTATATAAACATGTTTTAGTTTAAAAATAAGTTCGAATTGCTTCTTGGAAAATAAGATTTTACTTTAATGCTAGATTTTATTTTAGTGCTTCTGCTCTTTCGCTTTTTCGCTTCTTAATCCTTCAATTTATCGTCAGCAAGTTGCACGTTAACACAACTACGTAATAAAATAATTTCCTTCATCAAATTAGCCGCTAAATAGAAGAAAAGAGAAGATAATGAGCATAATGCGTTTATACATTATTGGAAACCGAATGTCGTAGTTTTAGTGCGGCTTGTTCAGAAAATTTAGCCGTAACGAGCAAACATTTGTCTTGATAAAAAACAAAGTTCCCACAATTAGAAAGTTTCGTCCACGAGAAAGTGGAGACTTTATGCTCGATGGTAGCTTGAGGTATATATTTTTCGTCTCTTAACTCGCTATTCGCCAGACACGCGTAAATTTTCTAATCGAGATCGTGTCGGATTAAAATGCTCCCCGCGGAATGTATAACTTTGCCGATCGTGTGGATACGATAAATCGATCGCAATTTTTTTACACATTTTTTCACGGTTTTTTTTTCACTTGATCTTGCACCGTATAAGTCGACTGACGAATGGTTCCTCGTAAAAACAAAACGTCGGAACGATAATTTATTTATGTCACGACTTTTTACGACTGTGCGTAAACATATACGCATATCGTATTTAATTAAATTTTAAATTATATTCAAAGAAATTTTAAAACACATTTAAAACGAGAGAAAAGTTTGTATGTAATTCCCTTGAACATTGTTCTATCAAGCCGCAATAATCGCTTGTGTTTCGCGAAAATTTAATTGGCTTGCTAGAATTTTACAAATATTTATGACATAATATCCAAGGATCATATGTTTAACGTAAATCAAATTACGTGCCAAAGAGTTACACAAGCGGTTGCCTAAAATATCTGATCATCGATTGATTTTAATCCGTTCGCGACCCAGTTGAATTTTCATTGAGAAGAAATATCTTAATTTCCTTGAATATCTTATACTGTCAAAGTTCTCTAATGGAGTTCCATTAAGCTTCTTCCTCTCGGCTATTTTTTTCTAATTCTGCATTAAACTTTCTGGTAATAACAAACTTCGGAATGCTTTAATAATGAACATGAAAGTATTTATTACGTAGTAAGTAGCTGGTTTTCTCTCTGAACTAAGTTAGCGAATTGGATACGAAGACAAATGATAAACGAGAAGCAATGGTTTAAAATCGATTCCCTCTATTGCCAGAAACAACGAAGTTTAAAGTGTAATTCATGTATTTAGAATGTGAAGGAAATTCCGCAGGAAATGTGTGTCGCTAAAAGATTTAAATCACCCCGACAATGAACAAGTCACTTTAGCACGAAAATAGTTTCTTTCACCGTAAATGGCAAATTGAATTGCGTTTTGTCATTCCAATATTTGATTTAGAACTTTTTCATTTGTCATTCTACGCTATTGGGTTCAAACGTTTTTCCTATTTCTTTAAAAACGGTTTTTGTTCGAGACAATTCATTTTTTTAAACAATACTACTCAATGAACACAAATAATCAGTGCAACTATTCCTGCGTCTACTTCATCTATTTTACACTAGAAAAACGTACGAAAAGTGATATGACGTGTGAAAGCGAAATCCTATATTCCGCCGCGTACAGACAAGCCAGTTAGCGGAAACGCATTTTGCTACAGCACAATCCCAGCGCCGAAAATAGCGTTAGTCTCGCCGACATATTGGTCGTTACGTGTACGAACGTGCCGAAAGTTCCTTCCTAGTTTCGTGCCTGATCCGATGATTTTCACGAAATGTCCTTCCCTAGAAGGGCCGCGGAATCAGCGTTCTTGAATATCAATCTGGCGGATCGGAAATGTAATATCCGTTACGTATCTCACGGATGTCAGCAGATACCTGCGCGGAGTTGTGACAATGACTCGCATATATTTTCTATGTGATGAAGTAAATTCTTTTATACAGGATAGCAGATTTGTTATCACAAAAAGTCGATATTAATTAATAGCTACTGCATTATAAAACTTGATGATTACTCTGTTCGGGATAAAAGTTCTTTTTTCTTACGTTATCGATGATAAGAATGAGCATTGCTTAATATTGTGGTAAAATAATCGTAAATAAATTTTTATCATGCATAACTATCTCGCAAAAAAATGTGTAAAATTATTCAAGCAATACGTATAACTATCTATCTTTGATCCTTCCACAAATTCAAATGCAAAATACCATATTTATGTCTTGTATTATTCCTGTACTTATTACGCGAGAATCAAGAGTGCTCTTTTCGGAAATATTAAAAGAATAACGACTACTTCGACTTTTTCACATTTTTCATATTTTTGAAAAACTTCACGTTAGAAAGATATGTGAAATAACAATAAATTGAAAAATATGTGTGAGAAGTTAAAACTCAATGATTACGCGAAACATTAAATTATCGCAAACAATTAGTCAAACCAATGTAATAAATTGTAAAAAAAATACCGTACATACACTGTTAAAAAAGATATGAAATTTACAACACATTTACGATACTATGGTAAATAAAAAACTATTTGAAATAAAAATCTTTGCACTTGTATAGCTAAATTCATATACGAACATGAATTTTAATCACTAATATGAAATTTTTTTAATACACACAACATTGAATATTAAAAACTCGTTTAAGATTTTTTTGAATACGCAAGGTAATAATACATATTTTCGATTGAAAATGAGAACATTTGTATATGAATTGTATATTACAATTGTATATTAATTTGTATATTACTGCTCGATACTTTTATTTTCGAAATACCACTCCTTTAATTTTCAACTTCGTATTTGAAATTTCATATACGGTATCTGCATCAAAACTTCCTACATTTTTATATTATTTTTAATACAGATTTTTTTAACAGTGTAAATAAATTATGAAATATAGTTTTTAACAATCTTGTTGTAGAAACTTATATGTAGTTACCATTATTCTTGACTAATATATGTATTAACTGTTCCAATAACTCTTAAATATTGTATAACGCGAATGATTAAAAATTCTTCCAATCAATCGCGATTCATTACTTATCTGCGTGTTATAAATGAAAAGCTTTGTGATACGGATTAACAAAAATGAAATATTTAACGAATATCGATTACTCATCTGATTATTAAAAAATTGTACTAAAACTCGAAATGCGATTATATGAAAAGAAAAAGACTGTATGATATTTTTTTGTTTAAAAAAATTTTTTAATGTTCAATAGCAGGTGTATATAATCTAAAAGAATTTTCCTGAATTTTTAATATTTTTAACGTGCAATAAATGTCACTTTTGATAATCAACGATTATAAGCGCGTTATTAATTCACAAAGTTTAAAACAAGTACTGTTCGATAGACAGATAATAATTGTTTCTGTTTGATTAAACTTTATGTGATGATCTGATTGTGCGTGATTTATAGTGTATTGCTTCATTAATATTAATGTATAACATTGGAATCACTATATATATATATATATATATATATATATATATATATACAATATATATACACCTGAATAGATTATTAGAATTAATAAACAATAGTCTGAAGATAAACTCGTGCAACACATACTGTCTCACTATCTTTTTGCGTTGCACTTAATGTCACTTGATTTCTCTTTTCCAGTCTGCAAGAAGTATAAAATGCTTCGAAAGATAAAAATGCTTCGCGCACTCACAGGCTCATTAAACATCTTTTAGTCGACCTCACTTTGCCCAACTTTTTCCACGATCTTGTTCGGCAAAACTTAAACGTAATTTCATAAATGTCCAGCCGCATTTCAAGTTTCACGGACTCGTGCATTTTTAAGTACAAGCATTAATCATAATTACAATTCGGGGTATACTTTATTTTATTCAGAGATAGAAACGGTCGAATATTCTATTTACAAGGAATAAATTATTATTTGCGTGAATAAACGCATCTCGCATTCAAACATCTCTCATATTGAAACTCCTTCATCGCTTTCGGAAAATTCTACAGTTTCTGTCGCAATGAAGATGTCACACGACCTTTCTCGCGACCATTTCCGACGGTATTTTACAAAAGAAACCGCGTTAACAAAAGTAAACTTTAGTCAAGTTATTTAATTTTCTCTTTATCTAATTATTCGCGTCTTTTCACTCAACTTTTAAATCCCTTTATTCGCGAATCGTGAATTCATTGATCGCATTTTGAAACAATAACACTTCAATGTTTTATCGAAAACGTTAGTTCCTTGGTTGAAAAGTTCCTTTGTCTGTTCGTTCGATTAAACGAAGTCAAAATTATAAAACATTTTCTTAATAATATCAGAAAATTTCAAAGTAAGTTTAAATATAATGACATTTTTTTGCATTTTCATTAAATTTATAAAAGTATCTATTTGTGTTTACAATGCAAACATACAAAATGCAATTACTTAGATTTAATGTAAAAATTTGATAACGTAAAATTGATTCAAAAATCGTGATTCAAAAATATTTGTTAATATGTATATGTCAATGTGAAATCCAAAATAATAATAGACTTAAAACAAATTTTATTTAGTAATCGTTTGATTGATTAACATTATTTTAATATATTACATATATTATCTTCTTTCTTTATCATCTGCTCGATTAGAATATAAAAGAACCTGAATTAATATTATATTGGCGAATTTAAAACTGATATTTATTTACCATGGTATTGTGAAATGTCATATGGAAATAGAATGTAAGTATCAGTAATTTTTTAAAAACTGCAAAATGGAAACATTTTTGCGAATTATTGATTTAACACACATGTCTTTTTTAAAGAAATTGGTAATGGTGCAGCAATTTGTTAAATGATGTACCTATATATAATTTGCGACATTTTATATGAAGATTTGAAAAATATAATATTATTATTACATATATGTAACGTTGTAAGAAATGCGAGAATATTGTAAAAGAGTAATTATCCATAATATAATTATTACAAATGATTGTGTAGTGCGCAATCATCATTTCTAAACTTGTCACATGCAGATATATATCCGTTAATTTTCTACTAATAAATTATCGATGAAATCAGTGTGCTGTACTCGATGCACATTGAACATAATTACTGAAATATGTGCAGGCTATATTAGTTTCTAGATAACAGAAGTATGTGTGTATACAACATTATATTAAAAAGATATTTGACAAAAGTATTTATTTTAATAATCCAATTATAATAATAAAAAGTCCAGCAAATTAGAAGACACGTATTTTAAATTAATATTACACCAAAGTTTTCCTATTTTGCAGTCTTTAAAAATTGTTTTAAAAAAACAGATTTTTATGCGTTAATTACAAAAATCTAAGCTGATACTTTTTAGCCTATCACTTTGTGATGTACTACGCCATGCCAGCGAATGTCGTGTAGTTTATTTCTTTTTTTTTAATCAATTTGCTACGAGCAATGGAACATGTGTTGAAAAAAACATCGTCCTCCCTGACGGCTCGGACAGATACGCCGCACATATGTGTATACATTTTAACGGACGGAGACATATGTTGCACTATTTCTATTTTTGAAAACAGCGATAAACTGCGACCAGGAAAAACGTGATTTTTTACACTCTTCTGCGTATACGTTTAAAACATATCTAATCTGCATTTCAGAGATTGTAGTAAAGTAATAGGCACAGATACAAACTTTTAATTGTTTTATTATATTGACAATAGATTATTTAAATATCTATCTAGTTACTGTAATACAAAATAATTATTATATTATATGTTGTAATAAACTATTATTAAATTATTTAAGTTTATTTACGTCTCTATTAATATTATTAATATTATTATTACTAAATTATTCATTTCATCTTTTGACTACTTTAGTCATTTACCTCATGTTATTTTAGATATTCTGTAAATCGAGAATATAAAAGTAACGACAAAAAGCTTATTTAGTACTGTGAAATATAGATAGAAGATTAGCTAGAGCTTTGTAATTATGTCACTGTAATTATGGAGATGACGTTTCGCTCCAGAAAACTTTCTAATGAAGCCGGATGAAGATGTTGAACTTTGATACTATAAAGACGTATTCACGATGAATTCACACATCCGTGCATAATATCAAGTGACAGGCTATGCAGTAGGTGCAACTAGACAAGAAACAACGTGAAAATGCATAAACTTGAAGGCGAAGTAGTCCCTGATAGGAACAAGCTAGTTACATTACCAAGCATTTTGAATAAAACAAGATTTTCTCGTGACGTTTAAAGACAGTTAATTAAAATTTAAAACTACGAACTATTGCCAATAGTTACTTCTTTAATATCATTAAATAATCTATATTAATCACAGAAGTTATGACCGCTGGCAAAGCAAGTTCTCTAATCAACACGAACTTGTTATAATTTGAATTCAGGCTCATCACAGCCGGTATGCAACTATTGTAATGCTTATTGCAACTTCTCACGAGTTCCGCTTGCATAGATTGACAAAGGCCCGTATTCACATCCTGCAGTATTCATTATATGTAACCGCGTAATCCTCACATCATAATAACAGTGTATCATGTTAGACAATTAAAATTGAGAAACAAACACACGTAGCAATAATTTATAGAATAGACTAAAATTATTTAAAAATTTACCATTAAAAATTGTATTTATCTACATATAATTAAATATGTACACAGCATTGAACTTTGTGTGCTTTATAAAATTATTCTTGGACAACTGTATTTCGCTTGAGTCAATCTAACATAGCTGCGAATCCTTGTTCACGCCCTTGTAATCCGTGAACGGTGCGCAATGGGAAGAGCAAATTTCACAGTTCGCACGCGATGGAATTTTAACTGGCCACTCCCAGCCCTAGCTATCACGAAACATAATCGCATTTGCTCGACTGTCTGGGCGGCGATCGACAAAAGTGCTATTCGCTACCGCATCGGTACGCCCGAATCAATCTGCGTAACCTCGGAAAAAAGTACGAAAGTGCTGTCACTCGAATGTAAACGGAACGAGTCCATTTATTCCTCTATGTACAATTCAGTACAAGCACAAAGTAATCTAGAAATCCATATGAAAATCATTATTAACTCTCGCGCTTTGTTTCACCTCCGTGAAATCTCGACAAAGTTAAACTCAGCTCTATGCGTGGATTTTTTATTACAGATCGAGTAATCTTAAACGAAATTCCTTTTTCAAGATAAGATAAATTACGCTGTTGCAATATTTTTATCATATTATGTTTTGCATTAAAACCGATAGTATTAATTTAGTTAAATTTATTAATCCCTATATATAACACAGCGTGAAGAAAATAAGAATATGTCAATATGTCAAACATTTTTTTAATTCAATTATTTGTTTTTCCGCGTATTCTAAAAATTATATATTTGTATAAAAATGAATTTTTCCACTGATAAAACTTTTTTTTATAAAAAGATAAACGTTTGTAAAGAGTATTTTTTATTTTTCATTAATATTGGATTTCAAGTTTAATAAACGGTATCGTGTATTATTTTCTTATTCAGACAAAAGTAGTTTTTCATTTTTTAATTATTAAAATGTAATTAAAATTTAACAAATGAAATGTATTTTAATTTTTTAAAATAAATTATTTAAAAACGCGGGCTTAAATTAATAGTATTGGTAATAAAGCAAGTATATTTACGAGTGTTGCTTTTATATCATCAATATTTTATTTAACAAAGAGAAACGGACACCCACGCACTTTCTATCTTTGATATACAGCCACGCTTTTCATACTATGCTTTTCGCCAAATTTATCTAATTTTTTTGCAAATCTATTTATGTATTTAAAGGATTTTATCTTTTTTTAAGCAAATATTGCGAAAATATTTATTTATTACGCATTTAATAATTATAATAAGAAAATTAAATTACATTATAAAATTACATTATAATCTTTCATTTTGTTACAATATAATTCAGGGAATGAAAAAGATGACCGTCAAAATCTTTTTTTATCATATATCACATTACGCATATTCTTATTATAAATTTTCCTCTGCAAAAACAGTTCATTCTGCAAGGATAAAAATAACTTTCAATACGAAAATTGCGTTTGCTTGCATTATCATTTTATATACGTCCTGCAAACGTTAATATCTTTCTTAATTCAAATATTAACATTCTTCCCTAATGCTTTTCAAAAATGACGCAAATTTTTCGAGTCCATGATCTCGCGCACTCATGCAAAGTGATTTAATAAAAAATTCAACAACGCCCAAAAATGAGAACAACATATTATTAAGTTACTGCAGTTGTGGAATACAGAAATATTTCGACGAATGTGAGAGAGACGTGATGTTGTTATGTACCGTTTTTTATTTCTGAAAAGGCGCATCGTTTATCTACGAATTATGCAAAAATTTTTGTCTGACATTGGCGATGTCGCGCATATTTAAGACCCGTATTTATTCTCGTTACATATCATCTCAACAATTTATTAGGTGAGATACTCAGAATAGAGTTTTATGTTTGGAATCGCGATCACAAATGAATATTAAATCGATTCTCAAGATTCGTTTATTGAACTATTTCACATTTCAAGATTAGTTTTAGCCGAGTTTCTTACTAGAAACATGACTATAAATACGGACCTAAGAAGACAGAAAACGCGCAGAATTTATCTATCAGTTCTCTTAATCGGAATTCTGATTTTCTCTTTTATTCTAATATTACACGACAAATATCTTGTTCACACGTACATTTTAAAATCTGACCAACATAAGTGGATCAAATTTGAAACTTCAAATTTTGCCTGCAATGAATAGAATAGAAAGACATGCTTTTTAATACATTCGTTGTTATATTCATATGAAACACTTTGTGTTTGACTCATGTTCTGAATATTCACAATGTATTGTTTCTTTCGGATAAATTGCTTATATTAGGTTTTTACATTTTTGTCGAGCGAATTATTAGCATTCAATTTAGCTTTTTGAATATTCTTTATATTATATGCAGTTATTCTATATAAATTATTCTATAACATACAATATACATACACACAAACGCGCGCAGATGCACGTGAATTCACCTTTCGAATATAAATTACGCTTGCACAGTTTTCAGTAGAACACGGACGCTCAAATAATTTCGATTTCCATTTCGATTTCAATGATGATTTACATGAATATGAATATCGATTTGTGATTTCTATTTCACATCAAACTTACATTTTATTTTAGACTTTCGATATTTTTGGACTCTAATATTATTGTAATTAGATATCATCTTTAGCAAAATTAACAGTTAGCAAAATATAACAAAACTTTAATTAAAATAATGAAAAGGTATAAAATTTACCCACAAGTCCGACCGGTAAGTGTAACTTGCTTTTATTACTTCCTCTAGGAAATGGTGGGAAATGGACTACATTGTAGCTGATCCGGTTGAGAAATACATGCACAAGATATGTGTGTTTCGCCAGCATTGCGATTTTCGTTTCGAGCAAAATACATTTCTCAGTAATACCATATAAGATTAATCCTGGTTATCTTGAAATTATAAATAGAGCATAGATGCAATAATGAAGAAAAACTTTACAATAAGCAGAACAGCGATATATTGTTACAGCTTTGCATTTACGTTCTTATACCATTTGAAATGAATTTTCTTGCTTTCGCTATTTATGATCAAAATGGAATTCATAAATTGCGATAGAGATTGCTTATATATGGTCTGCAATTATGCTGATTCATTTCCACCAAACAGATTTTATTAGTACGCTTTGCTTAAATCCATACCTTCAAGAATAGTAGGTTACTATTCAAGTGCCATAAGATTATTTCATTTAGAGGGACCGTTTTCGCGTGCCGAATTGTACTAGAAGGGATATGATGCGAAATTTTCTAATTACACGGTCGGGCAACATGTTATGCACGAGAGTGAATATACCGTTGTACAAAATAATTCTCTTCTCTTGACCGCGCCGTTTACAAAGCTGATTTACTTGTAATCAAAATGACCTTTGAAAATAGTCCATTCAAAATACTGGCAAATAGAAATGTCACCGAAGCAGAGAGAACGCATTGGTAAAATTCAAGCGAAATTTCACGAGTGGTCTTTACACAGGCACAGAATTTTAATCACTCGCGCGGCATGAAATTACATTCCTCCGATACTTATTCGACGAAGTCCTAAGCGAAAACTTCTGCTTACTTGTTTCTACTCTGCCAAATCTTCTTCTTCGAGCGTGAACGGCTTGCGGAAAATCTGTCGGCAATGCGGATTCAGTTTAATTAAGGATCAACTCGGCGCAATTTTTACCGAGTCGGGAATTGTGCTGCTGTAATTGCGGGCATAATTGCTCGTTTAGATTTCCATGCCGCAATGCGCGAAAAATTCACACGGCGAAATTCCCAGGAACGGATATTTTGCGAAATAAAAATTTGGTATAGAATATAGAATGATGATTCGCGATGTGGAACAATAAATAACAAACTACAAAAATCACTTCAAATGTTAAATAACGACAAATGAAATATTTGTCTGAACTAGTTCAAATTTCAATAAAACATTGTTTAATTTGAATAGCCTATTTATTACGAGAGAAGGTGTTTTGCTGTAATATTATGTATATAATGTATGTACACACTGTTTCATAAACGGTACATGTTTAATAGACAATGCATTTTCGCACGGATCAAACAAATTGTTCGCAGCATTTCGCACAACTGCATATTTTTCACTGTCTCGTCGCCCTTTCGAGCAAGTGCATCCTGTAGTTACCTTGGTGAGTGATATTTTTATCAAAGAATGTCTTGCATTCTTTCTCTGGACCTTTCAAGATGTCTCACATTTCTCTCGAAATTTCTTTTGCCGATAATGTACACAACAGTATTGGTGTATAGAACATAATAAATCTAAAAAGATAATAAATCCTGACGAAATGTGATGTTATTATATTTGCCGCATATTTACTAATTTAAAAGCATCATTTTTCAAAGATATTACAGATACAACGTTGCAAGAATTGAAAACAGATACGAGCTATTCATTACCTACACGATCGTACTGTATAGACTGTATAGATTCCGCGCGCGCTTGCCTTCGGTTTTAGTTTATTTAAAGACGATGATGCAGCTGCATCAAAGTGCATTCGCGTGTATATCGAGCTTGTATCTTCGGTCGACTGTTCAAGAATCTAAAGCTGCCGCTGCAGAGCAGTAAGGTGTATGCACACTGGCAGGAGTGCAATATTCCTTACTACTCATTGTGAGCATCTAAGAAATCATTAACGAGAAAACTATGTAAATAGCTTCTCGATACCAACAGAAATAGCAAATTTGCAGATCTTTATTACATTTTGCACGCGATTAAAAAAACGTCTGACATAGACAGTTTTCGCAAACGAGTTCGATTTTTGCCGACTGGACACGTATAATGGCTATTGAAAAGCGGGATATTCCTTGCTGAATTACATCAATCACTTCCATGGAAAATTTTATTTTAAGATTTAACTGCTTAAATCTGCGTCCGCAAAATAGGGCGAGTAAACAAGACGATCTTCATTTGTGTTTCGTGGAGGAAATATCATAGAGATTGTATTATAACAATAATAAATCGAGCTAATAAATCTCGAGATTGCTCGGATTCAATTTGTGACTAATACCAGGTGCTGGTGACGTAACACGTAAAAGCAGCTCCTACTCTTCGCTGTACTATGGCGAGAATTCCCTTTTAGCCGACGCAACGTGACACGACGCGTGGATATATACGAGCATCGTAGTGGAAGAGGTGTATTGTTCACCGGACGAGGCACGCCAAGTCGCACCATTTATTGGTTCAGTGTTCGCTAATGTAGCAGCTTGTTACTTGCGATTTTGCGTAGTGCTTTATCCGCCACGAACTTTCTCCCTTCTGGTTCCCAAGACACGCACCTGTGCTAACATTTCTTTTCTAGCTATTGTTATACATACCCGTCAGGAAGATTGCTGTTTCGGTAATTTGTCAGCGCAGTATTGCGGAAAAAGATCCAGGATCCTCCCGTCTCGGTCCACGAAATGCGAAATAATAACGTATAATTATTTAAGGGCGATAAGAAACGCTGAAAAATATGGCGAATTCATGGTACCACTAATGCATATTTAATAGGTCTAGTTATCTCAAAAGGAAACTACGTGTTAAAATTCTATGTGCGCAAGCTTTTATTTTTCTTGAAAATACATTCTCTCATGGTTTTTAAAGTATTTAAAGTATTGCTTTTTCTCTTTTAAAACATAGAATAAATCTTCCAGCTCCGCCGTTTTTTTTCCTCCTATTTGCTAAACAACCCTCTAAGGAGTTTACAATTCTCTCAGACGCAGAGGTTCTCTGGAAAATTATAATCTGGGTTCTTTTTTAATAGGTAACTGGCTATCTCTCTCCCGTGTATAGCTATCAAGATCATGCTGAAACATACAAGACTATAGCATATATATATATATATATATATATATATATATATTCCCACGTTCTACGATTCCTAAAATATTCTTGTATTAATTCTTTCCCATCCAGTTCATTATCAGTGCATGTTTATGTTAATTTACAATCGGAAACATAAGTTAAATCGAGTAACCTCAGTTAATTACGAGTTCTTTAAGAGGAGTTAAGATGGATTCGCTCCGTCAGTCTACGGTAAATTACTGTCTTTAACCGTCAACTGTTTGCAGAGTTTGTGAGAAACTCGTTAACGTACATTTTATTGACGCGAACTATTAGCGCGCGTAACTAACGTCGCGTTACTCACGTCTGACTAGAATGCGTCGTGGCAGTACGCGAATGTTCTGGCTATGAATTAGCGATTCACACACAGCGTTAAGAGCTACGAGCTACGAACGCATATATCCGCATAGTAAAATGTCGAAGCAGTCGGCATAACGCTGAATTCAACTCGACACGCCACGTTTTCACGCGGCTGTTTGCTGCTGTCGTTTTTCTTCCGTAATGCACTTTAATGATCGCATGTCATCGGAGTATAGTTAGCAGTGAAACAGTTCGATCAAAAGATCAATCGTCGTTTGAGAGTTAATCCATGCTAATGACTACCGATGTACAAAGCTCCTCAATAGTCTAGATTCAACGATATATTCAATCGAGCAGAGCTGTAATCGGACCAAACGTTCTACTCCTCTATTGTGATATGTGTGTATACGATATTATTATGTTAATTGAATTCGAAATGGAAATACAAGATAGGATATTTTTTGCATAGCAATGCTTAGCTTGTATGCGTCGATACGGCATATCAATTGCAAACAGATATATCACCGTTTTCCGATACCGCAAATCTAAATAAAATTGTACGTGATGCAAATATTCCATCACATGCATGCGTATCAACCAGTTTTTGAGCATTACGTAGTGCCAGCCGGAAAAATCACGATGGAATTAATTTCTCTCTTTCCTCAAAACAAATTGCTCTTTTTCTTTTTTCACAATCCAATTTGACATCGAGCGAAGAGAGCAGAAATATGCCAATCCGGATGAAACGTTTCTATTCAATTATCCAGAATAAGTTCAGACCGCGAATTATAAAAAGTCAAATCCCAAAAAAAAGAAACGAAACTTCTTTTGGTACGGTATTTTATTGCGAGCTTGTTATAATTTCGCATGGCAACTTTAATCGGCCGGGCTAGATGACTGGCTCGAACCAATTTAAATTTTCAGACTTTATTATCGCCGCGCGCTTTCACACACACAATCGTTAATTTTTCGTGTCAAAAAGTAGCTCCACAATTTGTATGTTGAAATCGACGAATGCATTATCGATGGTATGCATAATTAATCTCGCTTCGGCATATCTAATGCGCGTTGGCGTAGATACAATGGCAAGTTAGTGGACCAGCTAAGTCATGGACTGAAACCAGAAATCGGAAAATTAGCACGTTGATGTTGTCTAACACGTTCGATTTAGAATTACGAGCATCCGGTGTCTCGAATGTACCTTGTCCAATTATGAGTAATGAGGCTGACCTATGCCCTGACGTTAGCGTATGCATCAAGTATGCCGGAATTTAGCAGCGTCTGCGCCGCAACCGAAGCATGAAAGACATCGGATTAAAATGTAATGTGAAATTTTGAGAGCATGGATAATTCGTCAAATAATTTGTATAAATAAAATATTGAAAAATATTGATTTTATATAAATATAAATTTCTGCGACATTAAATAACATTGCTAATCACTATTAAATTACATTTCTTGATTCCACGAGGCATCCTAAAGCTAAAATTGAAAGAAAGCATGTTAGGTTATTATATATGATATTTGAGTAAATCTGTGTGTTGTTTGAACTAATAAAATAAAAATTATTATTTATGATAATTTTTGATAAATAAACGAAATAGGGAATGCAAATAGCGAAAAAAGATATAAAAACTCCGAACGTAACTGGGTAAGTAAAACATATCTATCTATATATATATATATATATATATATATATAAGACCGAATACGTCGTTAAAATAATTCACAATGAACACGATGAATTTGAATAATATTAAAATGCATTGCGAGCGTAAGAGCATAATCTATTCCGATTTATGCGCGATTAAAGTTATTGTTTAAAGCACTAATCTAATATGCGATCGCGATGTTATCACAATGCAATAATGCAATATTATAACATTGCATTTAATAAGATTAATAAAAATCTGCGGTAAAAAGGCATTTGAGGCAAGAACTAATTGGCTTTTACGATTCAACACCACTGGCCTAACAACCTAAAAGCGAAGCCAGCTTAATTATCCAACAAGTACATAGATGCTATTCCCGAAGGACGAGAAACTCTCGTGTATACTGGTAACTCAAAAGGTAGAGTCATCCGGCAAAGGGGTTGTTAAACACGATGTCTGGGACGGAAAATGTAAATGTACTTTTCTCCAATTTGCTACTGCTTTCGAATTACAGTGGAATGAAGCTTTTAAGACGGTCAGCTCAATGCAATGTTTACCAATGAAAGCATTTTAATATTATGTGCTTCAATAGAAAAAATATATATTTAAACTTGCATACATGAATCACTAATTCTAAAGAATATGTTCGAAATTCAGCAATAATAAAATTATTATTCAAACAAATTGCCTTTTTTTTAGATACTGTACTAATTTTGTATCTTTATAATAATAATTACTTAATATAATAATAACTTCCAATATTTGATTCTTGATGTCACATTAGAAGTTTGTGATATAGAATTTGATGTAATGCAACTCAAAATCGATAAGGGATAAAAAAAGGTTTATTTCTTTTTTATTTACTTGTATACACAAGATATCTCACCATACAATAATTTACAATAATTTTAAAAACGTATTTTAAAAACAATTGTAATTACAATTCGATGGCCAGTACGAACCTAGGATTATTTGCACATATAGCCATCGAATTGTAACTACAGTTGTTAACGAACCAAACAAATAAATTAATCATCATAGTATCTAATCATAGTATTTTATAAATTAAATATATTCTAAAAAATATATATATATATATAGTAGAAAACGGTATTATAATAATATGACCGTCATTGGCCCTTTCTCGATTTAAATTCTATTATAATAATTATTATTAGGCACCAAGAACCGCCGCGACCGTAAATGGCATTTTCTCTTACTTATATTTGTTTAATATCGCGGTCTTATTCTTAATTAATAATTTTTTAGTTATAAGCGAAGAAAGTTGTCTAACAGTACGTGTCAAGTATATTTTATATTTTTACTTCTTGAGAAGAGTTAAAGTTTGCAATTTTAATATAAATTAAAAAAGATAAGTCGCCATATTTCTTGCGATAATTTAATTTTATTTTCTTGTTTTATTAGAAACTTACAAGAAAAGTTCTTGACTTATTAAAGTTATATAGTATTACTCTTCTCGAGAACATAAAAATTTATTATGGATTATGTATTCATGTTAGACATGAATACATTTTATAAAGTATTAAATATTTTGGTATTTAATATATTAATCATCGGATACTGACTGGCATACGGTTTTGATGTTTATTTTTACATACGATATACGGCGGACTAAAATTGCCGTGCTATTATTCGTACATCGAAAGTCAAGCAAGTAGTGGTGCGATTCACTTCGTTATTTACCGTCACGTTATCCTTTGAAACGCGATCATTCTTCGTGAATAATTAATTTGACGATAAACAATTTGTAAATATATAAAGGCTACGATTATTTGTCGAAAGATACTTGGCGCGATTGCTTTGTTCGAAGTAAAAATCGGAGTAATATACGGTATGAAAATTAAAACATCGTTTTATTTGAGAGAACGGAATATTTGATACATATCTATCTTGTACAAAATAAGATTGATATTTCAAAATATCGGAAACATATCAACTGTTATATGACCTTGGCACTTTGAGTCGTATCACGCATTGTGTGCTCGCAAGGTCTTGTCATTCAGATATCGAATAGATAGACAGAAGCACGTATTGCTCCGTGTATTGTCGCGTTATCGCACCGAATTTCTCTTTAATAATAGTTTATCGATTATCGTTTTCGAATTAGAAAGTATCCCACAAATAGCTGAATCGAATAATTTAAATAACGAAGAGACTTGATGTCTCTCTTTCATTAATAATATTTATTTCAGGTAATTACGCGTTATACGGTTAATAGTAGAAACCGTGCAAAGTGTTTCGCGATCGTTGTATCCTGATATAATTAGTCCGTAATTAAATGTGACTTACCATGGACGCGCACGTAATTAACCGTGTTTTCGTGAGTGTTGTGTTGTGTTGTATGAGTGCAATGAAGAAATTTAAAAGAAAAAGAAGGCCCAGGAAGCATCGAGCAGCGAAGGAACAATCGCGGAGCAAGTAATTTATTATTTATATATATTATCTATTACTTATACATATACTCAATTCCGTTAATATGTGAACGATTTAAATAAGAATTAAAGAAGAGAAATACTTTTGGAAACTTTAGAATTATCATATCAAGTATCTACTTAAAAAATTAATAAAGAATTTGATGCGCACAATTATTATTTTTTCAAATTAATTACTTTAAACGCTTTTGGATTCTATATTTGTTGTAGATCAACGCAGTAACAAAACAGTTCTAACTCCTCTGCTGCGCATCATATTCATGAGTATCAAACTATCTCTTATATATTTTAAATCAAAATCATAGATCTTTATCAAACTATTAGAGATAAATATAACATCTCATAAATTTATTACCTGAAAATGGATTGACTATGATAGATTAATATTATTATTTAATTCTGACATATATGTGAAATCATCTGTCAATTTATTATGCATACAAACATATACAATAATGAGGTCATAAAGACCTCATTATATCGATATGTCATTTGTTGGCACTGTTTAATATTTCACAGTTTCAGTATTTTATGATATAATAAAATACAGGTTTACTAATTATATAAAATATATAACACAAAATCACCAGCATAAAAAAGTGACAGAAAATATTTCACAGATAGATTAAGATCACGATTAAGATGAAATAATAGATAATCACAGATGAATAAAAACATCATGAGAGTATAATGTTTTAATAATGTTAATGGTTTAATTTTTTGTCATTTAGTATATTAGAATTGATTAAATGATTTTGAATTTATTGCTTAGAAAAATAGTATAAAATAGGGAATAGGATAAAAAATAAAATAAAACTTTTATTTAATTTTCTTCATGATATTATATCTTATGAACAATGAAGATCAAAATAAGATATTTATGTATTGCACGTATTCATGTAAAATAAAAATATATTAATATCTATAGAGAAAATTGTTGAAATATTTAAGTGGGTATTTTAATTTCCCCTTTTTCCTTTCTCAAATATATCTGTAATGGAATTTGATGTTTGGGCTTCTCTTTTATATTTCCAGGATTAAATATTATATATACATAAACTAGAGCGAGAAAACAATAAACTCTCTTACAAATTTTTTCAATATGCATATCACAATCGCGCATAAGAGAACAGGATATGTTTTGTAACATAACATATTTAGTTAAAATCGCGCTAATTGTATTTCTTCTTATATCAATTTTATCATATTTTATTAATAATTTTTTATATCATTTATATTTATTGATAACTTTATTTTATATTATGTAAAACAAGATAAAATGCTATGGAAGTTAATAAATATTTCGTCACAAAATCATATTACTAGGATTCCTACTACGCATGCCGTTTACTTACATCTCATGATACAACCGTACTCGCGCTATGAATACGAGTGTCATTCGCAGTTGTTGCTGCAACTCGGCGCGAATATGCATCTCCGATCGCGCCGGCACCTATTACATGAAATGTAAATAGCGTTTCGTGTACACGTTACTAGCCGAGTTTCTCGGTAGCTTACGGCAATTTTCAAAGTTCCCTTCCGTTAAGCATTTCGTAAAACTGAATGGGAATGATCAAGCTCACGTAGAAATCGCATTCATTGTCCAGCTGTACACGCCTGCTCAGCGCGAATCCTTTTAATGCAATTATAACTATGCGCATTTTATCTCTGGGCATGCTAACTCTGCGTACCTGACATGGTCGCAAATCGAATTTTTTTTTCCTGCCAGTAGTTTTAATCCAATTTTAGTTTCATATCGAATGTGGCAGAAAGCGATACCACCGACATCAACGTGAGACACATAGAGATGCAATTACACCTTTAAAATCAGGAGTGAACAAAGTTAAAATTGGATTTGGGAATAACCGTATTAATCTCCCATAAATCACGGTTTTCTCTTCTCGATGCAATAATTGCAATAATTCAAATTGCCGATTCTAATTATTTAAATTAACGTACACGCGATATGAAGAAGCGCGATTTTTATCACGACCGAACGCTTAATATAACACAAAATAGTTCTAGGTTTCTATAAAACCCAGATGCTTGAAAAATAAGAACCCAGATACTTAAAATAGATAATACTTTACTATTTTTAAAATGTTATTGTGTAATTAAAAAGCAATTCTTTGGCAATATAAATCGATGATACGAGTTTGCAAACATGGAAGAAACGGGTCAATTATTGAAGTTAATACTTCGGGACGATTCGAATGTGGAGGAATCTTGTTTGACATACTGATTTATTGCAGTACCAGCCAAGAATCCTAAAAACGATTTAGTACCCTAAATATCACCCTGTCAGCGGTAAATCTTTCTTTAGCGAATGGGCGAAATTGCAGATTCCTTTAGATCAATGTTACTCGGTGCAGCCATTGTTACAGAGCGCGAATCGTAACCGTTATTAAATTCTCTATGTGCAAGCAAAAAGAACACGGTCTATCACCCAATTTGTAAGATAAAAATTGCACAATTCAGATCTTTTTAGTTTATATTAAACTTTAAGCATCTTGCAAAAATCGCTTGTCGCACTTGTCATGAAGTACATAGAAATTGTACATTTGTCAACAGAAAGAGAGAAACAAATGATTTCTCTATTTGCGGTCAATTCCTCTGTGTTATCGGAAATGCCTGGTCAATTGTGCGAAGTCAGTGTCTCGAGAGGAGGGAATTGTAACGGTGACATATCGTCTCACTGCAGTACATCCGCAGTGAACCGATGTACATCACAGTTGGAGGTTCCAATCTTGGAACTTTCCTCGCATTATATTGCATGCATGCGAATACGGATCAGTGATTGCTTTCTGATCTGATATCTCGAAGTGAAATGACATTAAATTGAATTTCTTTGTCACTTAATCGCAAACGAAAGAATAGCTGTTCGAAATACAGAACGATGCTTTTCGTGCTTCTCTCGCAGGATTTATTAGATTTATTTGCAGCGTTATTATCAATTTTCTTTTTATTCATATTTTTAAAGAGTACGAGACTAAGTTTATAAATGCTTTCTGGCTATTATTTCATTTATTCCAAATATGCAAATATTAATTTATATTATAACAGTGCATAACATATAAAAAGATCGGATAACAACCTGGATAACAATATTCAATTTACCATATTTACAATTTAACTTACTAACAGATATTTAGACTTTGTTATGGTGCAACAAAACTTACAAACATATATATTTTGCAATCGCTTTGTCAGTTATTTAATAAAATGAATCCAATCAGATTTTTTTCTCCAATGTTTCATTAACTTAAATTACGGAATTGCGACAAACGTTTAGTAGCAAAGATAATTACTTTATTCAATTTAAAATACAAAACGGTTTACTCGCACATTGTGTTTAATATAATTATTATTTTCCTTTCAACAATATAAGTTATATAGTTATAAAAATTAATTAATATTAATTGTCATATAAAAGGAAAAATACAACTTACATATACCATACACGGAGAGAATTTTTCGTTATATTTTGCCGCAAAATTCACTACAAATTTTACTATGTTTGGTAATAAGCTTGTAACAACTTGGCAACCTGTCAAATATTATTGGTAACGAAAGGAATTTCTGAAATATGGAAGAAAACATTTTATAAACAACATAATAAAAATTACCAAGCAGATTGTAACATCCGACACGAAAAAAACCGAGAATCATCGGACTTAGCTAATAAATTACCATGCTGCATGGTAAAATTATCATGAGCAACTAAGTCAGATTGAAAATATTATGCTGTATTGTAAAATTTATATAAGATATTTTACATGTTTAACACTACTTGGAATCTATTCAATTTAAAACAATAAAGAATCATAAGATTTTAACATATTTTAAAATTATGGAAATTTTACTATGTATTTTAGTAAAATTAATCAAATATATTTTATATTTTATTGTGCTAGATATTAATATTTTTTATTGTGGTAGATATTAATCAGAGAAAATTGCATAAAAATCTTCTAAATACCATGTTGTCCGATGACTATCATGATTTTCAGGGTAAATTTTAAGAGAAAATTCTCTGTGTGTATAAAATTATATATAAATTCATAGATAGAACGTACGTATATATCACTTACAAAAATTTAATTCCTTTTCCGAATAGAACATCGCGCTAAAACACTGTTGAGCCAAAACCTTGTACTAAAATACTGCTGATCAAGCTAGCTTGCTAAAATAATATTGGCACAACATATTACTCTCGCTATTCGAAAGAGATTAATATTCGTTTTCTTAGAACATGTCTAAAATTATCTTCATTCAGATTCTCGCATTTCGAACTTACAAGATCACCCAAGTACAGAATAATAATCTGGAAAGCAAATAATATTAACTACTTCATATATACATCTCTCATATGAATGCAGATTTATATTGCACATCCAGAAATATTTCGTGCTCTTAAATACTATTAGTTATTAATTTTGATCTCTGCTGTCATACTATTATTAATTGTATAAAAAGATATCGACTTTTGTCTGAAAAATAAAGATTTTCTGCGCTTTAAAGGGTTAATATTACTTTTGCGTTTCTTCATCATTATTCGTAATCTGCACGCCCGTTCACTCTCGAACAAATCGAGGCAATATCTCGCGCGATTAGCCGACGGTTTTCACTAATTCAATTAGGTTCTTATGAGACTCAAGCTGAAGCCATTTGTTATTGCAGAGCAGAAAAGGCGGATCTCTCGGGATAGATTTCCTGAGTGCACAGCCCGTTTGGCGCCACTCTGTCTGGCAAAGTTTCAACCCCTTAAACGGGCTGAGAAAAAAACTTTTCTGCCATATTGCATTAAAGAAGTGACTCCGTGATGAATTCATTTTGTTCGAAAATTTACCAAAGCGATAGAAGAATTTTGTCTGGAAATTTTTCGAGTTTTGCCCGGAATGCCTTCTGTGCTATAGGAAAAGATTCAAATAATATATTATTTGAATCTTGAGTCGAATAATATATTATTATTGTACGTGCATAAAATAATCAACAAATTAAAAGGATTGATTTGCTCAACAAAGATAATATGCAAATAATGGATTAATAAAATTAAATGATCAGGGGTGTATATATAAAATATATTCTGTCTCTCTCTTTTTTATTTTTAACATTATTATTCTCTAAATATTCTCTAAATATTATATATAAATATTATATTGTATATTTATGCAACACTGAATAGCGTATGCGTATTGAATTGCCTTAGGCATAATCGCAATTGCATATGGAGGCCAATAATGCATCACATAAATTTAGATGATGATGCTAACACGTTTTCGAGTTGCAGATTCAGAGTATTTCGCGCAATCGTTGTTTAAAGCAGCCGACTTAGATAATGTTAATGCGATTAGTTACGAAGCAAATCCGTAGTAGAGTATCCCGATAACTTCAACCAATTGCCTTTACGTCGATGATATTAAACGATCGCGATACGAACAATCGCGGCGCGAATTCTTATCATGCACAGTTCTTTATTGTATCCGATACTTCTCGCTGACTCGCTTATTTATTTAAGCGCATCGCGCAAACGGGCCGCGATAACTTCGAGGGCGTTTTCATATTTACGCGCATAAATCCTCACTTTCCCTTCCATGGTTCGTAACATTTTTGATGCCGTGGGCTTGCACCAGACGCGCTTTATGTACGAGCACTACGTGACTGCTACTGCAAGGATTCTTTTCAAAATACAGAATTTTCTGACAGTACCGGATGTCCTTTCAACTACGGATAGTCAAACCAAACTTAGAAAAGCTAGGCGTATATTTCAATATCCAGATATGAGCATGAAGTAAATTTATTTTATTTATATTTAATTAAAAATGAAACATTTTAAATAATTAATCGACTATATGAGTGACGAGGTTTTTATTTATAAAACGTGCGTATATGTCGTTTCTTTACATACAATCACGCTCTTTATCACGCTAATACTTTTCTATATACCATATATATACTGCTTTAAGTCCGACCCTCATTCAAGTTTTAGTATTAAAAGCGATGTTACACGAGCGACAACGGATAGATCCCAATGCGATGCAAAAGAATTGAAAGAAACTAAGGATAGATCTGCGGAGAGGGGTAAAAGCACGCCTTGTGTGCTGCGGGGTTGTCGTGCTACTGTGATTTGTTGCAGTCCTCTGGAGGACGATTGTACTCCATCTTGATGAATAATTCATCAGTCAAGCACACACCGAAACCGTGCAAGTTCCGCGATTGGACTACCCAGTAACGTGTCCCAAAATGTTTCAATAAATCCTCCACTGCCGTCGTTGCCGGCATTACTGGCGTTGCTGCCATTGTTCTCGCTCCAAAACCGTCGGCTGCTCGCGTCTTTAAATCTCAAACAGCATTTTATCTCCATTAATTACAGCTTTATAATATATATATATATAATCGCTGTGCAGATAAATTGTCTAAAATGTTTTCAACAATGAGTGAAGTGTAAATACTGAAATATTAATTGTTTTCCTATACACCGTATGATAGATATTCTAAAACATCAATGTTTCATTTTTAAAAACATATAACTTTCATCCACTCTTTCTAAATCAAATTATCGTATATGCAGTTGTACGCGGTAAAAGCTCGAACAAGCCCTCGCGTAGTTGTCGCCAGGAAACGTTGACATCCTGTAAATCAATCTCTCGTTTCTTTTGCGTCTGTCTTCTGCCCTCGCGGAAACTCGTTCCCCCGCTGTTTGCGGAACTTTGTGCGGGAAAACACTCCGGGAGATCCCGTGTGTTCGCTGAGGGATACCCTCGCGGTCTCTGCCTGCGCCAGCCTCTCTGCACTATCTTCACCACTTTCGACAAGATTTGTATCCGTGGGTGTGCGAGAGACTCCCATTCTCTGAATACCACGATACGTTTTACTTTACGTGTGTTGTCCCTGATAAACGTGTACCGTGCAGACTAACTAACTAACGAGCCGATTCCGGGGGATAGGTACATACAGAGAGCGGGGATCTCGCGCGATTAATCCGCGGCATACCATTCTATATCGCGGTAGCATCGAAAGGCACCGAAGTCGAATATTTGTCGGAGTACCAGCAAGAAATTGCGCGAATACGTGAAATAGCTCGCCAATGTGATCGCTTTCCCGTTTCCACCCACATAGGTCGTCGCTAATTACGTCACTTCAACAAGTTTAGAGAGAAGTTTAAATCAATGAATTTCACGATATAGAAGTTGCAACGTATTTATCGTTTCCTCCTACTGAATTGCCGCAGGCAGTCACGAGATAATTTGCATACTAAACTAGTAAGATGAAGTTATATGCGCTGATATGATGCAATAATTGTAATTTATTTCAAATATCTTATTTTATTTTATTTTTCTATTTATTTGAGATATATTTTGTAATACCAGAATTTGCGTTATAAAATATTCGCCATACATATAAAGTTCATTCAATCAATCGCTGTGATTTAACTCACTCCAATGAAAGTACATCCTTCCTATGATAAAAATTTTAATTAAATGGTGATTATATACAGAAAGAAAATTTTGTATTTTATCGATATATTCATGATAGAGAATATTTATTGAAAAGGAAGAAAAGTTAAATTAACTAAAGCAAATAATAGAAGAAGCTCTTAATCAAGATGCTTCTATAGAAATATAATTTAATTTTTGTTATTGACAAATGAATTTTTTTATGTATTAAAATATATATCATTTTAGAAATATTATTATCACATACACAAGTAATTATTAAAATTATTCGAGAAATGTGCTGTGAACATAGAAAATTGTAATACATTTTACAACATTTTATATGTAAAAACACAATTCGGAAAGTTTTTGGATATTTTTTATATATCATGTTGTTTCAAATGGAGATATACATATATACGATGTAATATATTGACATAAAATTAATTTATTCAAATAGCAGGTTACGCTTTGTTGGTCATATAAATCATAAACTCAGCATACATCCATGAAACTCTGAGAGATCATCTCTCTGGGCGATGCACGAATATATCCAGCGAAGGCCTTGGGGCAGTAACACGCTAACCACGTGAGGGAAAGCCGTGCGAAACTCTTACTTTACTTTAATTTACGAGTTCAGAATAGTAGAAACGAACACGAAAGTTCCTGAGAAGAATACTACATCTCATTAACCTTAAATTACCAAGTCAATGTGAGAAATACGTACTTACTAGACATTCATTCCATGAGCTACTTCTTCGGAATTTTCTCTAAACCAATAGTTTCAAAAAACAAATAAAATTTTTTCAAGTTAGTTGAATTAATCATAATATGTGTACGGTATCAAACCGGATGATTTTATTATATATAATTTATAGCACCTTGCAATTGTTTGTCGATTAAATTTGTTTCACATTCTGGTCTGTTGCCCGAAATACATTTCAATCAAAATTAATTGTTATATTTATTAGTGAGGAAAACAAAAGACTTTTCAGCGCATAGGTACATTTTTGAAAAATTACATCGATGCTAGTAAACAATATTCGGCGAGATCATACGTTTGAAAAATGCAATTGCACCGATATCAAATTAACGTCAGCTTTCAATATTCGGAGTTATGCATCAAAGCACGCACGGTTTTATAAATTGCCCGTAATTTGTTACGTTTAATCTGATAAATAAAATATTTCCGCGTTTTCTCATATTTCTTGCGTGAACCGGAAAGTTTCCTTCTGACGACTCGACGGACGCGCGCGCTTAATGATCCAATAAATGCTTCATTATTCAGATAGCGCGAAAAAATGGCACTGCTTTCTCGCGAGTTTCTTGAACTTCTATCGAAGTTGAAGAACACGTTGATTTATAAGATGGCCACTGAATATTAAAGTTTCCATTCAAGATTCGTCGCTCCTCGAGCGATCAATTTCTTCTTGTCATCGAATAGAATCCGCGTTCTTGGATTAATCTTCAGTTCATGGCATATTCTTGTCACCTCCGTTCAATTCATTATCGTTCCATATTCTTCGCGTGAAAAATGTGTAAGAATACTCGGTGCCATCAATAAACAATGTAACGATAAAAAAATGAAAAGATACAAGCGATTTCCTAAATCGACACATCGTGGCTTGAGAACTCTGACGCTTCGTACACTCGTAGATTTGCTTCTTCAGTTTTTTTTTACCAGCGCGGTGTGCGATACCATACAAGGCGATGGGAGCAGTAATTGTTCCGATGCAACGGGCCTCCTTAAGCAAAAGCCGACGTGCGGCGCGCGAGGTTCCCACGTACAGGCTTCCTGTATATTCGGGCGCAGTCAACGACACGTAAAGTCGCGCGTCTAGGGTCAGACCGGCGTTCCCTCGAGCGTGGTTCCTTCGACTCAGTTCTCATCGACCGACGGCATACCCTATGCCGTGCTATGACTACGTGCGAGGAGAAGACCTCGAACATCCGCGCTAAAACTTTAAACCGGGTTTTGATGTTGCGACGCGCACGTAAGATTTCGATTACGTATTGTACAATTGTACAAATGCAATTTTGTACAATTTGTCCTCGATCGCGTCTGATAAAGGAAGTAGAAGAAAAATAAAGAAAATTGAAGAGAGATATATTTTACAGATACATTTTGTTAACGTGTCTTTGAAATTCTTCGAGAAAAGATCGTAAAATGACAGTAGCGTTATAACTACAGAGGTAACAATAAATGCTTATAAATGTGTGCATATAATACAATAAAGTTGGAGAGTAACATTCCGTAACTACATTATTGGAATTACAATAAAACTATCTGAAGATGAAAAAATTGAGAGTGAAAAAGAGACAGAAGAAAGAGACAAAAGAGAGAAAAAGATAATTCTGAGAATTATAAAACTTTTTACTTAAGAACAATAAGAAACAAAAAATTAGTAAAGCAAGATTGAATAAGTACAAATGAATTAATAATGCAAGACAATCTACAAAAGTAATGAAGAAGAACATAATAATTACAATAAAATTGTTGATGAAAATGAATCTCTCTCTCTCTCTCTCTCTCTCTCTCTCTCTCTCTCTCTCTCTCTCTCTCTCTCTCTCTCTCTCGCACACGCGCATATACGCACACACAGAATACTTTAAAAAATGTAAATTTTCGATATCTTTTAAAGATTAGAAGAGGTAGTGGCTTTGATAAATTTTGCTGAATCAGACTATAAGGATAATGCGGTAGAAAATGACTATTATATAATACGATTAGAGAAGATTGTCCCAATTGGCCCAAACTTTCTGCGTTCCGTTCCTATCTATTTTCTCCTATGTCACTAATAGCGTCGTTTCTTCGTTTCTTGTCCTTTTCGGGAATTAGACCACGCCGCATCGCCGAGGCGTGAAAAGGGTAGGAGCTAGAGAACGGACCTAAATTACTCGTGGGACATTCGTGGGAAATTTATACAGCCTTGATTACGTAAGAAATTTATGCAAATTGGAGATAGGAGTCTGATAAAAACCGTGCTCCCTGTTAGAGAAAATAGTGTTATAGACATAGTAAAATTTCGTATATTAAATAATTTTCCGTATTGTCGATAATAAAGCAATGACAAGATGATAATTACAAAATATTATTTTATCCTTACAGTTAAAATACTCGTTATAAACGGACTTGTCATAAACAAAGGAAATTTTTATAACTGAGAAAATCCGCAAGAAACAATATCATCTTTGAAATTAATTACTTTACAGTTACTCGCACTTTTGTCATTTCAGCAAAACAAAACCGCGGAGCAGTTACCATTAAGAAAACATAAGTTGAGGAAAACAGATTTACTAGAAACTTACATAAATCGCGAGGCGCGCCGAGTGTTTTATTAAAACCACAGAAGGTTTTGATTAACACTACTGTCGATATCCGCGTTGCAATACCATAGTAATCACAGTTTCGTATTTCGAGGTAATGAAACAACACGGGAGTAGTTTCTATTCGAAATGAATTCGCGTGACTCGTGACAAAGACGATTTTTGCAACGCGCGTGAGCGTATGCAAATGCACATATTGCGCCATCATAACGCGACGGAAAGTTTTCTAATATGGGGGAAATTGAAGTCGTATTATGGGCAAAGCTATTATTGTCGAAGACAATAATAACTTCGTCATAATTCTTTATGCATTTATATTTCGCAATAACATCACGATAGCAATGCGCTGACGTTTATTAAAAACTTGAGAATAATTCATTCTAAAAATAAATGCGTATATGTATAAAGTAACATAATTTAGAGATATCTTTTTTTTTTAAATTAGTATTTATTAATCTATTTTAGATCAACTTGTATACTAAAAATGCTGAACACTTTTTTTTGCAAAGGCAGTGATTCATAGTCATAACATTTATCTATTATATTCAAGATTGGTAAGATAGGCAAAATGGAAAATAGTTCCTCATTGATCATCGCGCCAAAGCGAGCAATTTGAGTTGAAAGACGTACTCAATGCTGATCTCTGGATGATTTCCGCACAAGAAACAATGGAGCTGATTTTCTCACGATACCGGCACGGCAGGATGTAGCTTTGAATTTAATTTAAATCGGGAACGTGCGAAGTGCAATCTGTTATTGTTGCGTATACCCTCCACCGTCCATCCTCCTCCCTCACCTCAATCGCGAGCAAAGTAACGGTCCATTTACCACTGTAACAATGCTGATATATATAAGCCCGTGAATTAGTGTAAGTTAATGAATATAATAACATCTCAATTTGTGTAAGAAATTAATGTCAACGTATTAGGGTTACAAGGCCACTGCAGATAATAGGCAAATTAAAAGCAGTTTAATTACTTTATATGAATACCTGGATATGCGGAAATTTTCAAATGTTCGCTTGTCATGAATGGATATTTTATGTCTGAAGAAAATGACTTTTGCCACCCGGTAATACTTCCGTGGTACTTTCTTAGGAAGTTTCTTGGGAAAGTTTCGCGACTACATCCCGTCCAATTCGCATCGTAATGAGGCTGTCAGACTGGCCATCGCACGGTGTTAAGTACCAGTCCGAACCACGATCACTTATAAAAGGCGTACTACATATATTCTAAATTAATCGAAAAAATTGGAATTGTAGTTTTTCTTAAAAATTCAACAATAGAATTTTAATAAATTTTATTGCGTTTTTTCAAATTTTAAGCAAATTATTGTTTTATAAATTCTCGAATAATATATTACTCGATGTTGGAAAAATAACAAATAATTTGAATTTGAATTTTAATAGTTTTGTTTGAAGAAGCTAAATATTAAAGAGAAACGTCAAAAGAATAATTACGAAGAATAGCCGTATTGTGATCCGTTTTGTATAAATAAAAATGAATTTTCATAAGATATATCAATTTTCGAAATCTGAAGACGTCTTGGCGTTGCATTATTCCGGGTATGCACTGAGGCAATGTAACTAATTAAATAGGAATGCCTTTAAAACCATGCCGTTAAAAATATAGCCGGAGAGTGAACAAATATATAAAATGCTTATGAATATTACGTCTGTGAGAGAAAAGCGTTTCAACTTTTATAAATCATACACAATGTCTAAACAAACCAAATAACTTATCTGACACGCAATGAAATACGCACTGCAATTTTTCGTAAATATAAAATATAAGTAATGTTCGACTGCATGATGACCTGTTTAACAAAAATTCTCTCAATTCGAGACAAATAACATTTTGGAGAATTCTTGCTTTGATGCATTTGCAGAATCCATGGAAACGATTTCCGATTAACTTTGACACATTGATCGTAATAGCAATATAAAACTCTTATTTGAAAATCGTTTATTGAGGCTGCCACAAATTTGATATGATTTAACGTATATTGCACTTAATGACCGAGACATATCTAATATCCAAGCGTGGAATTATATCTCACAATTGTTAACTTTGAAGTTGGTCAAGAAAAGTTTATTTTTGAGGAAGAAAGTTTATATTTGTTATTTCTTTGATATTTGTTATTTGTACGTAAAAATTAATGTACCAAATGATTTTTTATTTATTAAATATTATCATTCTATTTTCTACATCATGCAGACTTCTATATTTCGTTAATCAAATTCACTTGCATAATTGAGTTTAATTGGAAAACCGATAATAGGAGTTTCTCGTCGCACAAAAGGCTCTCAGTACATCGACTATCGTCTAAATATAGTAACAATGTGGTAATTTCGTTTTCACCTTTGAACATTAAGCGAATATAGTGTTCATCCCATAATCATACTCTTGGGAATTTCAGTGTCAGCTTAAGCTGTACTTGATATCGCTTTAATGTCAAACTTGATTTTTTAAAAAGACAACTATATAGTATTAAATAATTTAAAGCATACACAATAGAATTATATTCGAAATATTCAAAATTCTTACTTTAATGAAGTAAATTTCTTAATTTATCACATTTTGAAAACGTACTTATACACGAAAAGATACGAAAAGATTATACGAAAAGATTATAAGAAAAGATTCGCTTGTGATATCTCGCATACGAAAATTTTTAAAACGTATCGATAATCGTTTGTGTAAATGGCGACTTTAAAAAATTTCTTCCAATGGCGGAATAATCGCGGAGTAGAAATAATACACTTGCGGCATATAAGCGCGTCGGTGTTAGCGATAATGGTTGCAATAAAGAATTTATATTATTAAAATTAAATGTGCTCGCGAAGGTAATCAAGTAAATTTCCTTTACGATAATTTCTCTATTATTGAAGTTCGAGTATCTTTCAATTGCATAAAATTATATAAAATGCGATACGTTTCACAAAATTTTACGTAAAATTGATCAAGCCCGTATTTTCGGAAAATTATAATTGTCTACTATATCGTTATAAATTAATATTAGTATGTAGCATCGAAATTCAAAAATACTTATTTAGTGCAACCTATAATTCTTATTTCGAAATGTTAAATCTTTTTTATGATCACAGATAAAATGTAAAACTTTAACGTCTGTAATTGTATTTTTAAAAAACATAGGAATAACTTTTTGCCTATTATCGGAACAATTTCGACGAATTCTTTAACAATACAATCAGTTTTGTATTTCATTAGTAGTTCGTTATACAGCGAATTTTATATAATAAATTGCAGCGAGTTATTTCATGCGTGTTTCTATTTTGGTGTATCGAGAAACTATTTCGTCACAGCATGAATTCTCAGAGCCGCAGATATTTTATAAAACGAGGCCGAGGCTATATTTATCGGGATAAATTACCGATTTGCTAAAGAAACAAAAAAAGTGTGAGAGGAAAAGAATATAATTCCACTAAACATTATATTAGCAAATCATCATATAGTATAATAAGAGCAAATAAATATGTTTATATATCAAGGAGCTAAAGCAAGTTGGATGCATATTTCGCTCATTGCGTTCACGTCAAAGTAAACAGCATAATTATATGTACCGTCTACTCGGTAGCGAGAACTTTATTTACATATAACTGGACCACATAAATGTAATTAGATGTAAATGTAATTGACCATAATTGTTTAGCTACACAACCATGTAAGAAAATGACTATTACGAGGTTTTTAGTTTATCGTAATAACATTTTTCTCGAGAAGATTAAAAATTTCAAGCGATATTATATTCAAGAATATTCAAGCAACATTAGAGTAGAGTAAAATTTAATTGAAAAACAGTAAAATAAATATAACAATAGTAAAATTGAGAATGTCATACCTTTTTTTAAATAAACTCGAGTTGGAAACATCAAATAAATACAGGTTTAATTCTAAAGGACTTATAGTCACTTGAAACAAAAGATAAATATGATACGTTTATATATAGTATATACCTACGTTTAATTGAAAAACATATATGATTGTTATAGCATATATGGCACATATATGATTGTAAAAACGTATATGACACATTGATAATTTTAACACAATATGCGCGAGTAACAAAATTATTTTATTTTCTGGTTTGTATTTTTTATGTATGTATTTTTTATTTACATTTTATGTATGTATATGCACACAATTATACATATGCACACATATACATACAGTTATACCAATCTGATACACCCCAGATGCAGCTGACATATATAATTAGCAACACGTTTCGGCTTATATTTTATTTACAAATTTTTGATGTTTTAAAATAAAATTAAACATATATTGATTGTTTTAACGTAGTATATTTTTCATTTGCATTCACTTTGTGACGTAAGATCGTTGATTTGGACAACAATAAAAAGTTTTAAATGTCAATAACAGTAGATGGATATGTGGCTACAGAACGTTTTATAACGGTACTGAAACTAACTGCCAATAAATTTGATCTCGTATAAAGTGCAGAGTCAAGCCCCGACGTGCCTGCTTTTTAATATGAATTCCCGATATTGATGCAGCAGTGATGTATTTCGTTTAGGAAATTCGCAATTGCTTTGATCGAAATGTGCGTATGTTCCTAGCACTCTATTTATATGACTTTTCAAAAAACTTCTGGATAACTTGGAGAAAAAAAATTGGAAAATACATTCGGGAGATCAGGAATAAATTTATCGGATCATGCCGCGTTTTTAACGTACATATAACACACACACACGCGCACGCACACACGCACACACATATATGTTTAATTTTATATATATATATATATGTGTGTATATATATATATATATATATATATATATATATATATAATGCACACAACTCAAAGTACGTAGTTGTCAAGAAAATTAAAAAGTTTTATCCCATACGAAAAAATTTTTTATGGCGGAATCATAATGGTTGGCGAATTAAGAAGTACTTAAAAAGTCGGTTATTAATTGATACTTTCTTAAGTTAGCGAGAGAGAGATTAATTGCTTCGTTTTTGCAAGATATTCCAATAACCGATTTTTTGGTTAGTCACATCTTTATATATTTTCTAATATTAAATCGTTAAATGTGAAACATCTCTAATATTTTAAAAAATAATATTGAATTAACTACTTAGTTTAAATACATTTGTTAAATATTATTGCAGCTGAATTTATTTATTTATTTATAAATTTGATCAGCAAAATAATTAAAAATTTATATTTTGTATGTACTTTTATATCTCAAATATTAAATTTTACGTATCGATATTTATTTTTTTTATATCAAGAGATTTTTTTAATACCGAACTGTTTCAATTAATAATATCATATTGGTGTCCGATTTTTAAATCATAAAATAATATATTATCTCTCAGGATTATTTATGTTTAATCATATTTGCCATAATTTGAAAATATTCTTGACGAACGAACATCTTTTGAAATATTTTGAAGAATTAGATTACAATCTTATGGAAGAATTATTATTAATGATCTTTAATAGTAGTATATATAATTGTATAGTTAGAGAGAATATATGTTTAATATTAAAAGATATTATATTAAACTGATAATCTCCAGTAACTGCTCCTGAAATTAAAACGTTTCACTAAAGTATAAAACCGCGAGAGACATCTTTTCAACAGAGATCATCCTGTCTGCACGAAATATCCGGATATATCCCATCGACACATCACACTGCTGCATTTGTGGAATAAAGGAACGGAGACGTAGATAACGAGCATACGCAAATTAGTAGGACATATCGATCTTTCATTTATGCGGTTTCACGGCGGTCTGCCGTGCGACGTTCCGAGGAATAAGAGACATTCTCCGCTTCTTTCTCTATGTGTCCTTTTCAAATACTGCCCCTCCCCTCTCTCTCTCTTTCTCTCTCTATTTATCTATCTCTGGGTCCGCGACCTCCACCTATTTTCGTATAGCAAGAAATTGGCACGCCGCCACGGCCGCTGCGCCTCCCGGTCGCTCGACAAAACCACCGTGGCTGTCATCCGCCGCCGATTACGTCGATTACATCATGTGTCTGTCATCCCGTCATGAAAATACATTCTCGTCGCACAATTTCGCGAGAGGATTTCGCGGAAGGCCGCGAGCATTTCTATTTGTACGACCGCGAAGTCTCGAGAACGACGACGCAGGCTTCTCCCTCGCCTCCAAATTCGCATAGATCGTAAACCACTTTTCCGTAAGAACGGTTTCGACTGCCGGGGATCGATACTCTTGCCTGCCCGTCTCTCCTGGTTCCAGGTCGGCAAACGCTGGAAATTCGAGGAGATTTACTTGGGCTCCACTCCGAAGAGTTCGCTCTATGCGCATATTCTGAGCGACTGTGGTTCATAGATAATTTCATGGATAATTTCATGGATAATTTCATGGATAATTTGTAAGCGCTAAATGTACAAGTTATATCTAAACTATTATAACAATATCTCAAACAGTTATATATACATATACACAGAAAAAAATGCTGTTGCTTCAATTAAACGTTTACGTCACGGGCTGCCACAAATATAAATAGTTCATTCAATTGTATTATGATTGGACCAAATATCTAGATTATTCTTTTAATAATGTAAATATTTG
>NJRQ01000274.1:127652-166856 GCA_003063805.1 Aphaenogaster ashmeadi | reverse complement strand
TCGGGAGATCAGGAATAAATTTATCGGATCATGCCGCGTTTTTAACGTACATATAACACACACACACGCGCACGCACACACGCACACACATATATAATATATTTACGCTGTCTCTTATACACATCTAGATGTGTATAAGAGACAGAAATTATGAATTCACTCACACAAATACACACACACACACACACACGCACACACATATATGTCTGTCTCTTATACACATCTAGATGTGTATAATTTCAGTGTATATATATTACTATATTAATATATAAAATGATTTTTAGACGCACAGATTGCTTAGTCATTAAAATATTGTGAAAATATTCATTCTCATAATTATTACCTTCTCTTAGTGTCTTAAAATTATATTTAATATCTTTTTGCAATGTACTGAATTATATTCCTAGAGTGAAATTGCATAGATCTCTCATATCACAGCAAAACTAAAACACAAACATTTCAGCTTTGTGGTATAGAGATATATGTAATTCTAATAATCCATTACATATAATAGATACTATTGTTTCAAAATTTATGTATGTAACTTTGACATAAGTATATACATATATTCCCTATTTCTATTTCTTGCAAGTTTAATGAGATGGCTAATAGCAGCGAGCAGCCCATAAAGTAAATCATATAATTAATGTTTCGTTCATATTAGAAGAACCCACAACGCTTATTCCTGTAAAGTTTGACTATTTATCCCGATATTACTCATGTTCATAAGCTTTCCGTGTAACCCGTATAATCCTTAGTCTTATCCATATTGAAATATAGTTTGCATTCACGACAATGATAAAGTTAATATTATTATAACAACTGTGTGGAAAGTCTACACATTCGAATTATACACATCTAGATGTGTATAAGAGACAGCAGTTATATTGTCCCAAAAAAAAACAAATTTTTTAAAAATATCTTCAGAACACATTTTATTCTCATAAATTTTCACAGATTTTACACATTATTGTGCGTACTCTGCAAGATAAAGAAAATACTTGTTACTCCAGTTATTTGGTATCCGGATTTAAACTAAATGTTTACACGCTTTTCATTTGCAAATAGAATTAATATTGAACGAGATGACCATTATGTGGCATTTGCGGTAAGCGAAAGCTTTCGCAAAACATGCATACATGTATGTGCGATATTACATTAATCTGCCAATGTAATTAGCAATCCTCACGTTCCAACTATTTTCCGAGTATTTTAATTCTTGCATAATGTGTAAAAAAAACTGCGTTCAATGGATCGATATTTTTATTAAACAAAACGTAATCTCGAAAAGATCTGCAAATAAAGGAAACCTTCGAAACATTTTGTATATATTCCTTACCAAATTAGTTTAATTTTCACTCACTTTTTTTCCAAACAAGAATCAATATAATATACAAGATTCAATAAAAACATTTCCGATTTTTCCGTAGAAGTCAATAAAAGGCGGTGGTGCAACTATCGCAGGTTATTTTTCCTGAGCAAATTTCATTTGAAACAGTTTCCGCTACCCTTTCAATCGCCGACGTTATCTGTGTCGATCATATAAGTTTGCGCACGGCAGGTCTGATATGTAATTCATGTAGTACGGATATTTCGACTGACTTCCGAATTTCGATCTTTCTATACGTTATTTGTAACGTGGCATAGGTCAGTCACCGTATATTCGATGCGTATATATTCTTTAGTGTATTCATTAATGATTTTTTCATTGGCAGTAAAGGCATTGCCCCGCTGTGCCACGATTTTAAACTCGTTACCTCGAATAGCGAAATCGCGTGAGGATTATCACGAGCGTAATTCGCGTGTAACGTTATCTATGTCGTCAATAATGTCCATAAGAGTTTTCATAAATGTAACGCATACTAGAAAATTGTTTGTTTTTCCTTCATCACGAAGCCGCAAGTTGTGATCAGAATCTATATAATAATTACCATTATATTATTATATAAATATAAAAGTTTGCATTATCCGTATAAATAAATAGTATAATTAAATAAATCTCCTGAAAGATATCGTATTTTGACCATAAGATATGTTTAGATGAGTTTAGAATATCGAATTTTCTTTAACAAAAATTTAAAGAGAGTTCAGTATAGATTCACGCGATATTTCAATATAGAAGATTTTGTAATTAATATAAAATTAGATAGAAAAATAAGAAACAAAAAGCAAATAGAATTTAATATTTTACATCGCATAGCTACTTAAAAACGAATAAAATATCATTAATCTTTATATAACTCATTCGGACACATTTTCTAATTTTACTCGCTTCATCTATGTTACGAAATAATAGACGGGATATTAAACTTGGAAGAAAAAGCTTGAGTTTTAAATATGCTTTTTAGAAGTCTAATTAAAATGCAAAAATAGGGAAACCACTCTACTTTTATTCAATAGACCATTGTTGGATATTATTTACTCATTTAGACTCATTGTTAAATATTCTTTGCACTTTTAAATTTTATATAACGCTTAGAAAATTTTCTCTTTTAGTTGCAGTTATAACTGCAACTAAAATAGAAAAATATATATAACTGTAGTTTCTATCATCATCATTTACTTACTACGTATATTTTTTTCGTACTACGTTTACTTACTACGAAACTTTAATTATTTTTAAATTAAATGTTGTATTATATATATCTAACATATCAACCGTAATAATCGCCAATATGGGTAATCAATATTGGTAATTATGCGTTACATTAAGTTTTATTTGTATATTAATGTCGAGGCATATATATTTTGATTTTTTATTACATATAAGATCCTGTAATGCTAAAATGCATATTTATTTTCAACAAGATAGTCCTCGTAATATTTATCATTTATGTAATATATAATATGTATATCGATTGTATTATCGAAACGTTTATTGTCCTATAAAATATTTTGCTTAATAGAACTTGTTTTGTCTCGCATGGCATAAGCATAATTAATTTAATTAATTTATGTACAGCTAAGCTTAGCATTAATAATAGTGATTAATCGTTAATAATATTAAACATCATCGAATTTTAATATTTCGATTCTCTAACAATAAGTAAGGTATTATGTAAACTGGCACGCCTCTTTGCTTGAGTTTTGCAAAACTTAATTGCTATAAAAACTTTGGTATACCTAAATAATAATTAAAAGCTGTCAGTTGCTTTACAAAAAATATTAATCTTTCTAGTATAGCAATAAATTATCAAATATTTGAAAACATGTTTAAACCAACACGAAAATTATTAGTAAGACAATTAATAGGAAAATCTATATATTTTTTATATTAACAATAAATACCGATAAAGCAAATAGTTGATAAAATGGTAATACTTATAATTAACACAAATAAAAATTACATATTATTAACCAATCAAGATAAATTATATTCGACAACAACTGGCTAAATTAATTAATTAAAAATCTTCTTACTACGTTAGCGACCATGCATTTTGGTTCATTTAACAAGTATAGAATTTTAATAATTTTTGATGCTAACAAGCATCTATAAGATCTTCCCTTCTCCAAAAACTGTAAAGAAATTATTGCGAAAAATATTACCTCAGCCAGGATTTGAACCTGGATCTCCCTACAATCCGTGAGGGTGTCGTAGTCAGTTCGATCACCGAGGCATGTACATATTATTAATTACATATAATTATCTTGAAAGCAAACCCGATTCGCGCGCAGAAGAATATACTCACAAATTAATATCCTCGATAATATATTAAAAATTTTTTATAATTAAATTAATAAATTAATCATTTATATGCATATATAATTAATTAATTATTCGGTTCTTTATATCGCATTCCAAGCTTGAGCATTTTCTCAAATCTCGATTAAGTTTATTATACCGCGGGCGCAGGTGTTCGAGCGAATAATCGTAGTTGCAGCAATCACGGACGTATGACTTCATCCGTTTTCCTTCTGCCGCTGGCAGGATATAGATCTCCTTTCCACCCTGCCCAACTTCTCGAAGCAATGAGCACTCAGTATTCCAACTTCGCGAATGCACACGACCGATCGACCGACCGACCGGGCGAATGATTTGGGCGCGGGCCAACCTGCGTGACGCCAGATCTGCATATCGCGAACACGAAAATAGCATAGCCCTGCTAATTTGTACCTATCTGCTTAGTGCTCGAAGCATCGTGATTCGCGCAACGTTTTCGTAATCCGGAAACGGAATGACATTTCTCGTGACACTCGTCGCAATTGAGTAGCTATCATTGAAATGAGTGATTCATACATTCAGATTCAGTATGACAAGCGAATAGTTCTGACAGGATTTGGCATCGAGAACCTGTCTTGGAACTAAATTCTACATATGAATCGAAAAGATTGTATTCTTATGTGCGTTCAAAATAAATTGTTCATTAAAAAATAACGTATCAAATACTATGCTATTATCGTATGATGTTAAAATATTAGTAACAAGCGTATTGTATGCCCGTTTAAACTTTTAGAACTAGTCTGCAAATAAATCGTACTGCATGAACGAACATTTATATGAACAATTTTAGAATGGCAATTAAGATAAGAATATCTATAAATTTATCCACTGTTAAGCAACAAATATGTTAATTTAGTAACAAATAGAAATAATAAACAAAAAAGTTATTATTCATAGTAATGTAATTTCATACGCAAGGCTTTAGACTCTTGCCTGAGGCGTGAAGATCCAAAAAAATACATTCTGTTATTTTACATAATTGCAAAAATATTCGATCGTTATTCTTTTTTGCAAACATAAATATATAAGGTCTCTTTGTTAATGTCTATAATTAATGTGATGTATTCTCTCTCTCTCGTTGCGCCCACATAATTTTTATGAAACAGATAATAGATCAAAGAAGAAGATATTCGTTTTTAATATCGGTTACAAAGGGACATCTCATTTTGCAGGATTTCGCTATATGTACTAAGAATGAACGTCATAGTAATATATATATATATATATATATATATATATATTATTCTCGTAATACATTGCTCGACTTGGAGGGAAACGTTTTTCCTACAAGCCGACGTAACCACTACTTCTATATTTCACAGTGCTTTAACGTCATATTATGATATCACAGTACATATAATAAATTGTATAATGAATAGATCAGTTAAAGGCCTTTCAAAATTTATTCACTACCGCATTATTCAAGTTATTTAATTATCCGCTATATATTCAATCCAATATGCTGTAACAAAGAGACGCGTTTGGTTCAATAAAATATTTGCGGTTAGCTTTAGTGCTCGAAACATCGATTGCCAAAGCAGACTTTCGCAATCTATATAAAAGTTTATAAAAGTCGTGCGACTTCGTTTAAATTATTAGAAAATTCAAAGGTCCGAGACTCATCAAAGAAATTCGTTTCTATACGTATTTTTAGAAATTAATTTCATTTGAATCGAAGAAAAGAGAGCATGCCGTAATTAACTCGACCTCACGATATTATGATGTAATATTTCGCTCTCGTTCTCTTCTTTACGACAATATTTTGCAAAATATTTAATTATTTATTGATAGAAGAATTAAAAAATTATTTGACGTTAAAAGAATTATTCATAAAGATTATACATATATTTTATCTTTTTGGGTATTTAGCATTTTAATTAATTGAGAATATTTTTCTTTCTTTCTCTCTTTTTCTCAATCAAAATGTTAAAAATAAAAATCATTGCATTGCGATAATAAAACACGAGACAGCGTATTTTAATAATAACCGTGAGGTTGAAATAGTCATATTGTGAGAGTAAATAGGTTATCAACAGGCCGATGTTCCAATTAGACTTCCAAGAAACTCATTAAAACATTAACGATTTCATGGACAGATGTACATAAGCAAATTATCGCGCAAAGGACCACAGCGCGCTAATTTAGTTAGGACTTAACGCAATACACGCCTTTCACAGTGCGTGCATATGTCATTTTCTCCGGATATTCGCGTGCAATGGAATTTACACGCTACAAAAAGGCTTCGCATGTAGCATCTGACTATTGCGGTCGGATTTAACGTTCCAAAGCTTTTAGGCAAAAGTTCTGCTCTCGTGAGATGTTGCATTTAATAAAACTCACTTTCGATCGATCGCACCATCCGCAGCATATTTGACACAGTGCAAGCATCGACATATTGCACCTTCTATAACTTTGTTCGATTTATTTAAAATATTAATGCATCGCCATCCCAGTTTTCAGACTCCAAAAACTCTGTAGCCACCAACGAATTGATATAATCGCGACTTGGCAACAACTTTCTCGGGATACCGTGGAGCACCATTTGGAATCGGAAGGACTGCAACTGGATGGAAAGAAATATAAGCAATGACGTAACGTTGGCTTAGATTTCCAGGACATTAGATACGCATGAGTTAAGCGGGCATAAAAAACATCAAAAGCATATTCCTCAGATCACCTAATACATTCGAAAGTAAAGTTTCCGTATGAATCAATGGGCCATATTTGAAGATATATTCTTTTCATACATTTTTTTATCAGCATTTTCTTTCTTATCTTGCGGTATTTGTAAAAATATAATAGATCCCGCGCAAAGAAGCTTTTTAGTGACACCATGGTTTTCGTGAGAATCATACAAAAGTTTCATAATAACGTCGTGGATGAGGGAAAATCGGACGCCTATTCGAGTCACGCGTTGCTACACGTGCATGATTTTCTCTGTAATATCCTATCGAATTCTGGTCAGTTCCAGCGGTCTCTCCTTGTGAAACAATCGATAGAACTTGAGATTACTATACTCCTGGTACACTATCGGGATTAGTCCCAGATTATATCCCCGTGATCGTCAAGACAATAATAATTCTGCGGAATTGGAAGTCGACGGTCTAAGGCAGAAATTAATTGTAAACGTTTAGAATCACCGTACATAACGGGATTTACAACGTGTGCAATTAGCGATTAATTGGTTAAAATGCGTCAAACATATTTTAAACAAATCCTGGTTACTCAAAAATATTTTACGATTTCGAGACGTACGAAATTTCAAATGCTCATAAAACGGGAAGAATATTCATCTTCGTGTAATACATAAAGAAGCAGCATACAATATGAAATGTTGAATTGGTAAACTGTATTATATATTGAGAAAATTTTTCGCGAAACGTGTCTCATCCAATTTGTATTCGAAATATCTCTTTCGCTATATTTTTACGGATACGGTGATTGATGTATGGTTCCTCATCCTACACGCTATTCCAAGCTTGGCGTTACCGTATAATTTCCGGCGGATCTTTTTACTCTGCGTCAGCAACTGGCAGATCCTGGCAGATTCCTAAGTCGTTCTAAGATCAAAGAGAATTCCAATACAAAATATATCTTTATCTGAGAGGCTCTACATCATACACATATACTTTAGAATAGTAAATCTTTTTATTATAATTATGAAAATTATGTACATATTTTACAAGCTTAAATTATGTATAGCAACTATATGCTGCTTTTATATACGTATACATTTGCATAATTAAGCAAGTTATTATCAATTAAGGATAGATAAAGGAAATAGCAACTTTAGATGTTTTCAAGTTGACATATTGTATAATCTTTTAACACTAAAACTACCACCGCCGGTCAAATGACCGTTTTTAAACTTTTGATTAAAAATTCTGCATTCAATGTTATCGCTTTTCCTCAATTAAGAAAAAATAAAACTTTTATTTATAAAAACCGGTTATTTGACCGATTCGGTAGAAATAAGTATATATAAATTGTCGGTAGCTTTAGTGTTATAACATTCAAACAATCTTTGTAAATTTATGAAAACGCTTGCTATTATTCTAAATCTCCTTTTATACCGTTTGAAACATATAAAACACTTTTTATATTTTTATTTTAAATTTCATTAATTTAAAGGCTGTCTGAACCATGACCAGTTTTACACGAAAAGGAATTTAATTTATATATCTAGGTCGTCCTCGTCTTTTTTTATTAAAAACATTATTCTATTCCAACATTCCCATTTTCGAAAGAACGCAGTAATAACGTAAACTATTTAAACACTCAGATTAATGTTATTAGATGCAACTCCGTATCAGTTTTATATCGCCCCATAAAATGGGTGGGTGCTTGTTGAATACGAGACGGCAAACGCCGGACGTGAAACTCAGTAGTATAACGATACTAAAACAAGAACACTGGTCATCGGTTGGAAACTCGAAATATCGTTCTGCTCTTTAATGGCGGTTCATCGGCGGTAAGCGGTGGAGCAATATCTGCCGGTTGACTCTGAAATAAAGCGACGTCTCTGCCCCATCCCCGGCAAATGGCATTTGGCTTCGACTACCACGTTGTTCCCACGGGTAAACTAGTCGTCGCGTATCCACGTTCTCGCTCGTTCTCTCGCATAGTGTAACTTGTGCACCGTTACGGCTTCACGCATCATATGCGCAGCCGATCCGTGGAAGAAATTTGATATATCGCGGCGGCGCGAGCTAACCGGGCTGCGGCGAGATGCGGGTCTGATAGAACTCTTTTCCTGTGTGTATCCTTTTCGACCGCCATCCTTTCGTTTCTCCACCGCAAGGTGTAACGTTACGTCAGCACGATAATTTTCCCTTCTCGCAGGGATGACTGATCTGCACAGTCATTTGGGCTTAGCGAACCCACGGATCCGAGCTCAATAAACTGCGGACACTCACACACACATTTACACATCATATACACACATATACACACGCTTTTATAAATAATAGTACGATAAATATTTGAGTGGAGGCAAGATAGAATTTTTCATTTTAACCCTTTAAGGCCCAGGCATCGATTCCGTTTGAGTAACATTTACGATCAACGATCACAATAGTGACTTGTTTAGCAGGAACACCATTGTTTTAGGAATTGAGATGAGATAGAGAATCTAGCTCCATATAAAACGGATCAAGATTATTATATCGACAGAAACACTACTTTATCAATACAAAACATTTGGGAAGAACTCAAAGTGAATATACATAATTATGTACACTGGGCCTTAAAGGGTTAAAAGAATGTGAAGAATAAGAATGAGAACAAGATCCATATGTATTCGATATAGATGAAGCAGGACGGTGAAAGCTACATTTCTAAAGCTCATTTCTTATATATATTTTTTAACATTAATTTTAAAAAATTTTTTTATTCGTATTTGCGCGCCGCGATTTTCGGCATTTATTTAAACTCTTAATTTTTATGACAGGTTATTTAATTTTCAAATTGAATTTTTTTTAACGAAAATATTTTAACATTAATAGATAATACATCAATTAAAATAGTAGCAACAGTTCAGTTATTTCTAGAAAAAAAGAAGCAATTGAGAATTGATTTTCAAAAGATCCTATTTATATTTTAAAACAAATCAATAAAATAATGTTGACTGGATTAAAAGAGTAAATAATAAAAGAAAATGCATTTCCAGAGCAAATTTTAATTTCACATGATTAATTTCATGACTGAATTAACAATTCTGATTTAACATACATTCGCAGTTTCATTTACGGTACTTTTATGTTTATCTTGCGATAATATTGCGATCGAAATTAAATGGCTTTTAACATGCAACGTACAATCTCTGCAACATGCATTACGTAGTTTCAAGTAAAATTTTGCTACATGTAACACAACGAAAATATTCTGCCATTGATGAGATTTGTAGATTCTTAATTCTTATTTTGTATATAATGCGTATTATTTTTGTTTAGTTCAACTTCTAATATAAAATTTGAAATAAAGCAATAATTCCGCAAAGTTATCCAGCCAATTATCAAAGTTGAGAATTACTAACTAAAGTTAAGCCGCGAAAGATTTAGAGTTGCTTCGTTAATATTGCACAAATCGATTATTTACAAATTTCGCGAAACTTGGTTTAACGATGGTTCAACGATGGTTCAACGAAATAGATTCGGTTGAGCAATTAACATTCGCAACTGACTTTCCGATTTCCGCTGCATTGTGCTGAAATTTCTTGCTCTGCACGCATAATCACTGCATCGTACATTTAATCCCAACCCAATACTCGTTAAATTGTATTTAATATCTGGGATTTCGGAAAACTTTCTCCAAAAAATTATGAGCAAACTGGAAACATTGCCATTGTATTCACATAGTGAAGCGTAAGAAATATGTCTTCAAATGTATTAAAAATATGTCTGGCTTTTTTGCTGATGAAAATTCTGGAGAATAAATTTTATGGTAAATAAACTTATTCACGCAATACATATATGTGTAATAAAAATGGAAATACAAATAATATTTATCGTAAAATAAATTAATTGAAAAGTCCACATAATTTGTCATAAATATCAGCTTTCATACAAATATCTGATAAAATAAATTTATTAAAGTGAAAATAGCCGAATATTTGTGGAATCATTTTTTGTCACACAATACAGGTTCTGATATTGCAATGTATTTACCGATCGTTTTAACCAAAAAATAAATCTTTTTATAATCTTTTATTGCATTACCACAAATATAAACATCGACAAATAAAACAAAGCGATATTGATCATTCCCTGCGTTGATAACCGCATACGAAAAAAAAAACACTGCAGGTATCTCCAACGCGTTTTATATTGGCAACTGTGATTTATTATATACAGTTCTAAGCGTGTACCTGTCAGCTCAATCTGACAGCCCAACCGTTTTAATTTGAAATTTCGGCAAATAACTCGTAGCGGTTTTTCGCGCGTCACGTCATATTTTTACTTCATTGTTAAACAACGGATTATATTATCTGAGCCAGATGCTCTTAAGCTAAGATCAGGTTGGAAGGCACGAGGGACCCAAGGATTCGAAAACAAACGCAACGACTTACCTTAATACTTTAACAGTAATACAAACAGCGCGAGACAGAAAATGCAAAGATAGAGTTCCGTAAATAAAAGAAAAAGGAAAATGAAGAGGACAAAAAAATATTAACTTCCGCAACAGCCAAGCCTAAGCAAGTAATATTACTATGATATAACACGCAATATATAAATAAATACATCGAAATAGTAGATTTATAATTATAACTAAGAACTACTTTAGAATAATAGAAGCAAGATGAATTATATAATTTATAAATAAATATTTTTATTTTAATGGAACATCGTTTATGTTAATCGCGTATAGTCTTATTACATAATACGTGGTTTGTATGGAATGCAAATAATTTGTTCACATAGAAATAGTAATATTATTATATATATAATCTAATCATCGTGATATTTATTGAGAATATACAGCGTAGTGCTGCACAATAATTCACTAATACATTAAATTCGCTTTGAGTTACGCATAATGAGAAAATAACAGCCGTAGGGGATCGTCGCATCTCATCTCCTGTTACATTTTGAGCAGAATGCAGAAGAGCAAGTCGTCGAGTTGTTTATGCGCCACGGTGTGGCACTGCAAACACCGTTCTAATATCAAAGATGTATATTTCCTACAATCTTAGATCGCATTAGATGACGTTAAATAGTTTGTTTTACATTAAATTTGCAATTAAAATATAGTAACGGAATCAACGCATATTAGATTAATGATTTTATGTAAGTGTACTTAGTATTTTTGTTACATTGTGTAATTTATTTTTTAACGTTACTTGGCCGCGATATTTTGCCTTGACATCACTGTATTTCCCGCGGGATTCCGCAGACCGTATCAGTACGAAGCAGACTTAATGTTCGCCAGTTTGATCTTTTCCTGTTAATAGCATTTTTGATGAACGCTGGCGGTGCACATTCAAGAGAGCATTTCTATGAATATAAGAAACTTGATCATGGATTGTATCGTGTTGTACTCTTGCAGTATTCGTGCTCGATTGAAAAGAGGTACAACATAGACACTCTTTGGTAATCGCTTGAACAAATTATCTTTCCTCTCTTTCCATTGTTCTAATTTTGAAAAAGTTGGAAGAATGGAAGAATATGAATCGCGAAAAAAATGTTCCTTTTGTTCCATCAGAAATATAATTTCCGTTATAAAATTTTGAAATATGTCGAATAAATCCGGTTTCGTAATGTCGAATATTTGAATCTAAAAATACATCCTTATTAAAAGAAAATTTAATTAATTTTGATAAATTTATACTTTAGAATATTTTGAATAATTTATATGTATATTTTGAGATTTGTAACAATATGTATTTACTTTATTTATCTAAAAAAGAACTTGACAGTTATCAAAACATTGAGATAAATGTCAATTAAAAGTCTTATTTCTAATTTTATCTCTGGAAACGATCTTTCTCACATATAATATGTTCAATTCATTAAATATACCGCATTAAAGATTCCCTACAAAGATAGTACACGCCAGGGTGTCTTCTTGGTAAAAGATAAGTGTACCTGGGATTAAAAGAACGGATGGTAACTAGCGTGGGATAGTTTCTACTCAACTCAGGATGCTCTCTTCACGGGGTCTGCGTTCTCACTTTTCTAGCAGCTATTCTCTAATGCACGCCGCTGCGTACGGAGATGGAAGTGTAAAAGCCATGCTACTTTTCTCCGTAACGATGCAAGCAACAAACGCGATCGATAACTGCCGTTTAGTTTATTTGGTCGTAAACGAGAAGTACCTTAGAACGACGTGGTGACGCATTCCACATTTTAAATCATTGAATCATTGATGACAGGCAATTTTTGATATTCCTAAACAGTTATTGTTTCAAATGCCTCATTACAATATACATCCAATTTACTATAATTTGATACAGTTCAGTGCTTCAATAATGTGAGCAATTGATATTGTTTAAAAATTAACTTATATCTCTATGAGACTATATTTTCTCGTATGAGAATAGTCATATCCAATTTCAGTATATAATTCGCCAAGAACGAGACTACATGCCATTTATTATTCATTGAGTTTCTATATTGCACGACCATTGTCTGGATTTTGTACATAATAAGGCAGCGGGCAAAATTTTTAATGGAATGCAAGAACATTTTCAAGAATCTTGTTCTATATTACTTTATTCCCCGAGAAACTATCAATATTAGTTTCAAACTTTAACTATTTTCATGATTTACACCGACATGCATATAAGAGTGAAAGTGTAGTCGAATATTTCGTCCGTTGCCAATCATGCAACGGCAAATTCGTTTTGTTATGTACAGCTCTATGTATATAATATAAATAACAGTGATATCGAGAGTCGTGGTATATAACCACAGAAAAAAAAACGCTACAACGATGATATATGTATCGGAATAACTGCCGCAACAGCGAGTCTAGAAAAAGGATTGGTTAGCAACGCATACATTTTTCGATTTAGACACGTATCCAAGCGAGCTGTTGCGAAACACGTAGGTCATGAAGCTTAATCAAATTTAATTGTCCGTTTCCTATGCGGACGTACGTTAACGTTGGCGAGGAATACACGAGGTGCCCTAAACTCCGGTTAAATCTGCCGTTTCTCATGAAGAGAAGCCGACTTCAACATTGAAACAGCTGGAATATTTTAACCATTAATTACAATCAACGACGAAACTTGCCTTTTTTTTAGATGAGTGACGCGTCTTATATATAAAAGAAAATTCTTTTTATCTAAATCTTTAGATTAAGATACAAATCCTTTATATCTCAGATGAGAAATTGCACCTTTTGAATGCTGATTGTAGACTTTTAAAAGAGCTACTTGCGCACAAATTATCAATTAAGCGATTCAGACAATCTTTCCGAACGAACGATGCCAACTTCGTTATTCGTTATCGCAGAAGTTGCATCGATGCGCGAAGTAATTAAACCGTGACGATTTAATATAAATGCTATTATCTTTTAAACACTTCTTCCGTTTCTATCAGTGAAACGGCAATAATCGCTAAAATTACTTTAGCATACAGGATGTTTTATTTCATTCTTAATATTACTAGCCGCTAATTATCCCGAAGAGAACAAACTACATAAAAAAGTTATTTATTGAAAGAGCTTAAACATTTTTTTCATTATATCGCGCTATCGATTACAATCGTTATTCCCTCCCATTAAGTCCTCTATTTATCTAAGCGAGAGAGAAACCCGCATTTGTGTGCTAGCTTACACTGCTTACACTGCACTGGAAGCTTACGATATCTCGGTGACGGTCTTCGTATTTGCTCGACGCCATCGCTCGAGTGACGCTTAACCAACAAGTTAGAGTGGAAAAGTTCCTCGCGTCGTGAACGTTTCGAGTTGCCAGATCGAAGGGTTATTGCAGATTTCAGACGCGTCCTAACAACTCGCAACAAGACATAGTACAACGAGTATACGTACTGTTACGTTGCGATCCCTCGCGAGATGAATTCCTATTTCCCTCGTTCGAAAGTTACGAAAGCAGTGACTCGACGGCTTGTCGGGTTACAGAGGATCGCCAAGCTATTGACCAAACCCGGTTGGTTCTCGGTAACGCGAAGAGACGTACTTGATGCAAACGCCGTTATTCAACGATGATCGATGAGTACGGGCATTTTTCTCGGCTACCCGATAGACTTGTTCGAGGGCGAACTAGCGAGAGAGAGTCGAGTGTCTGTCGGTATCACGTCTCTGAGCGAATCGCTGATGTTTTTGCAATAAGTTTCAAGCTAATGCGATTGGGTCGATAGCGTCGAACGCGGTTAAAATTAATGAGAGGTCATTGTAACAAAAGTAAAATTCGACGATTTAAAGATAGAAAAAGTCATTGATTGATGGATGAGGGAAAATGTTTAAGAATGTGTTAAAGATCGTTACGCAAATAGAATATATCTCTATTTTATTAAATTATTCCGAATCTAAAAGATGCGTATGAATATTTTTAAGGAAGAATTCAGCAAAAAGTCACTAAACTCTTAAATTCCATGAGTGTGTGCGATTGAGACAATAAAAAAGTAACATTTTTAATGAAAAATGTATAGTGGCTTCTATCATTTGTTCGCGGTCCTTTGCGCTCAGCTATCGAATTTTTTATTTATGTGGTAATTCTGTGATGCGCGTTCACCCGAGAAACTCATGACTAACAGTTAACCACGATACGAACAAATGTTAAAATAATACTGAACTTTACGAGAATAGATTAAACGGTGGGGTGTAAATGCTGTGGTAGAATTCGCCACATAGTCGTCCGCACAGTTAGCCACGAATGGTCAGTAGCTAGTGTGTCACGTAGCAGAATAAATAGACGATCGTACGAAAGAGTAGGAATGTGGGTGAATTTCTTGGTTTTGCTCTAAATTACGGTCATTTATAGATCGTTTAAATGGACTTAAACGAGCAAAACAATAAAAAGTGGTATCTGTTAATCACGCTATTTATGTTGCTTTACTAATAATCCAAAGTTTTAAAGATTAATTATTTTTATAAGAGATAATTAACAATTTATAGAAACAGAAACCATCGCGTTACAAAAGAACAGTTTGATGATTACTGACGATGATTACTGATATTATTTTCTTCTTGATTAACATTATACGACTTGAACGAAATTACATCAGCTTTGTAACAATAAATTTTCAAAACTTCTAAAATACATTATCTTTCTATCGATCGTATTGCATAAAAATAGGTTTTGCATCGGGTTCTGGGAGCTTTCCAATTGACCGCAATAGCACGAGCGAGTTTTGGTGCATTGTGAGTTCCTTGGGAACAATGAACGCGATGATATGCGGTCGGCAAACAACAACAAAATGCATATTTTATTATTAATGAAAGCTTTCTTGCAGTTCTGAATCCGAAAAACATTATATAATTATAAAATGAATTGTCTGTGTGCAATGCACAATAAAATCACAATTCATGCTTTAATAATCTATCTAGCTTGTTTACAATCCATCATTAGTAAAAATTGCACCACGTTTATACGGCGCATCGAGGATAATCTGATGCATTTAATTAATTAACAAAGGATGTAGAATTATTGACTCTATTGTCCATTATTAGTCACCAAAAATATCTGACATATTAATGTAAATGTAGTAATAATAATAATAATGCTAGTTTGTAAATATAATAGAGTTAATTTGCATGTTGTAAAGAAGGTATACAAAATACGAAAAATTACTTTACATATATTTTACATATTTATTAATTTTATGTGTGTTTAATCTAGTTTTTTAAATTCTGTATAAAATATCGAGCAATCAAAAGAAATATATTTTTTCAAGTTATCTTTGATGGCATGTTAATAAAAATGCCATTTGTGCCGGAATATTAATAATTCACGCTGTTGGCACAAAGAGCTCACCAGTACTGTTAATGGAGGATTTTTAAAGAGGAAAAAGTTGGTGACGCTTGTAGAATAATGTCGACTTCTCGAAGCGATCTGATTGATCAAACCGGTTCTATTTAAATGAAAAGTGATCGAAGTCGAGCCACCGAAGCGTATATATAGAAAGTAATTCAATGGAACATTGTAAGCAATGCTGCATCCCTTATCGAGTAAACAGACTAAAGTAAAGGGAAACAAATTAGTAAGGGACAATAATTACTTCAACATCGGTTCTGCATTGTTCGCAAAGACGTATAAAAGCGTGCGTTTCACAATCAATTAGTTTCGATCTCACATTTCTTTGAAAATAATTGAATACATTTTGAAAGTATTACCTTGTGTTATAATTTTCATTTTAACTTTGCCGAAGAGTTTGCATCCCAAAAGAAAATGCGTAACGTTTAACAATATATAGACATATATGATGTTTTTAAAATGCTATCTCACACTTTTCAATATTCTATCATGGTTTAGACATTTTATTGATAAAATGTCTTTTTTATACAAGCAGATATGACTTCCTCACCATTTTGTCGTACATATAAAAGTGCTACACGTTGATTTTAAAATATTTATTTTGGAGCATATGATGCAAGAGAATATTTACCTGTTTCACAACGCATTTTGCTAAAAGCCCAAAATGTAGGTCGCCCGACCTTGTTGAAACGAAAGTATTTGATAAATCATTCAAAATTCATTTGTCAAACTGGATAAAGGAGAGTTAAGGCCACATATATAATATAACGTGATATTTGAAGAATAGTCGTGCATATCGTGTATCGACGTCAAGATAAAATGAGCACTGAGTGCAAGTATTCAAGAGGTATCTATTTTATTCTCGATGACAGAGGCAGGCTCGATTTTTGTCCAAAATTTTTTCACGTTAATACTTGCTCCAAGCTACACAGCTGTGATGAAATAGCTCGTTGAAAAATGCCATCCCATGGGATCGATAGGATTTCCATCGCATCAACGTCTGTAACTTGTGTGATCGAGCTGTTATAGAATCGATATTTGCTTTTAAATGGATACAACAATATTTATTCTGTCATTCGTATTAGATGGTGCGTGTTGCAATTAGCTTTCCACTTTCCATGTCTTATTAGACGGTGTTGCACTTAGCTTTCCACACAATTCTGAAATATAAATCTTCAGATTGCAATTTAAATTTAATTAATTACGAACACGATCTTTTTTATATTTTTTTGGGAAACTCTGAATGAGCAAGGCTCTTCCTCGTACGGTAAAACATAAGCATCGAACCACTGCCACTATCCGCGCCGCAGAAAAGTAATAGGAAAGGGTTAAATGATTCCACCGGCGAAACGGTCGTTTCACGAAATGAAGATTCTTGCGGCAAAGATAAAGCACACACCGTTTCCGTGTCATCGAGATTGCCAACGTAAGACGGTGTCGATGTCGCTCTTACGACAAATGTACAGCAAACATTGCACCACCGCCAAACGCAGGGCGCACTTACTCATTGTCAGTCTTGTTGATCTCTCTCTCCCTCTCTCTCTCTTTCTCTTTTTCTCTCCCTCTCTCTCTCTCTCTCTCTCTCTCTCTCTTTCTCTCCTACATGCACATATAGGTACATATAGGTACATATACGTGCTATACAGATATAACGATCTCCCACAGGGAGAGGACCGTACGCGGTTGTGCCAAAAGTGCATTGACCCAGCGGCATGCAATGCCATCCCGCGCGCACTAATATTTTGCTACGACGCCGAATATCGCTCTATAAAGCGGCCGCAGAGGTTCATTCGCAGCAACATCGCGAAACGCTGACGTCGACAAAATAAAACGCCCTATAACGCATAACGTATAACGTCGAGTCTAACGAAATGCATGTCCGGCACGCACGGTATGTATAATCCGGGACGGGCGAATCCGAAAGCTTTCTCGCACTAGATCGACTGCACGAGTTGCATCCCGCACACTTGGCACTGAATGCATCGACGAAGTGACCTACTACTAACTCGGATTAATTGCATTTTATTTCGCGTATATACGTTACAAGGGGCATAATGCTGTGATTCAGGAAGAAATTGTAAAATCGCTGACTACGGATTAACTCAAATTGTGGAAGCAACTATGCATAATAATTTCCGGAACTAAACCAAACGAGAAACGTACGTCACAGTAATCACCTTACAATGTGTGTGATCTAACTTTTCTCTTAAAAATTATAAAAAATTATGTTGTTGAAAACTTTTAATACAAGCAGTATATAAATTTGCTTACTAGCTTGAATTTCCGGGTTTTGCATGTGTTCTCGATATGTCGATTTCACCTGTTTTAGAAAAATAATCCTACCTCTGTTTGTAATAAATATCAGTGATGAAAAATATTTTTCAGTCGCTACAAAATATTTGCGGCAAATTTATTATTATATAAATCACGCTTTATGCAAAAAAAATTTAAAGTGGCTACAGTACATCAATTTTTCAAGATTAAACACCGCAAAATTGGAAAGTAAAGTAAATGCATTCGTTGTTGAAACGCATTTAATTATTACTACACGTTCGCTATTTGATACGTAAATGAAAGTTTAACCAAAATTAATATTGTCAGCAAAACGAAAAAGAATTTTATCGAAATTTTATCAGTCGATGTTTGTAAACGCAACTTTCCATTAAATAGCATGATTTAAATAATAAATATGGAGATCTCTATTTAGTAACTACTTTCAATATAATCACGCATAGCTATGTATGCAAAGTTGGTAATAATTATATAATAATCAATGATTACCGTAGGGTATTAATTATTAAAACACTGTAGGGTATTAATTATCAAAACACGATCAAACTATTCTGTAAATCACGTAGGCAGAATGCAACGTCTGGCGACGCCCATTGAAAAAGGAATGAATACAACGCTTGCGTTGTATCGTCGTATACTACACGCGATGTAATTCAAAGTTACTTCTACCCTCGACCGCACGAAGTAGTAGACGTTAGACTATGCTTCTCCGCGGTAATTACTTCCTCTTACGGAATTAATGGAATTGTGTATATAGACCGTGTAATTGTACTCTATCTTTTACCACTAAGAAGAAAGATAATGCATAAATGACTGCGGTTAAAGGGCCACAGAGCATGTTAAACCTTTCAACGTACCGACGTATAATCAGTGTGACAAGGTGCTAGAAGAAATACCTTTGTGAATATCTTGATACAAAAGACTATGAATTTGTCTTCGTCTGATTCGATACTTATCAATTATATAACAGGATATTAATAGATTTTCAACTTATGAAATACTCATGACATTTGATAGATTACATTCGAGTGCATCGCATTACATTGAGTCTAACAATAAATATTTATGCAAGAAGAACCATTTGTTTTCGCCAAAAACTGGCAGAAAGTAATTCTAACAGAATTTTCTTGTATCGCGAGGCGATCGAAGAAATCAAGAAAGTCGGAGAAATCAAAGTGCATTCTCGTACTTTTAGTTCGTTCATGTAAAAATTAAATTTCTCGTACGAATTGGATTAATTGATATTGCGTTTTTTTCTATAAATTGAAATCTAAAATATCAAGATGCAAATGCAGCTTGATGTTGCAAAATTTATAGTTAATCGAGATTAATGTTAATTGAGACTGCGAATCACCGAGCTAAAGTATTATAACGAAAAATCAGAAATTCACTAAAGAATCGGGCAACTTGTTTCAAAAGACTTTATACGAAATTTAATTTTTACGTGAACCAAGTACGAAAACGCATTTCGATTTCTTCGACTTCCTTGATTTCTTTGATTGCCTTGCGATACAAGAAGATTCTGTTAGCATTACTTCCTGCCAATTTTTGGCGAATAGTTCTTCTTACGTAAGTATTTAGACAGTATTCGATGCGATGCAATACAATCTTTTAATCAGATTATATACGAATGTGACCTATCAGATGTAAGTTAATTTGGATTCTGACTAAGTCCGTGCGATGCGATAACACGGAGATTTATTGCAGGATAGTGATCTTATCTACTGCAGCGTGCATAGATTAATTGGCATCTCACTCATTGTCGTATTGGAGGTTCGATCGTGTTTCATGTACGGTTAATAACGTCATTGACTCAGGCAACCGCGCCGTGTTTGCGAGAAACTTGTTGATTGATGCTGTTATTAAACAGTAATTTTACTTTGGCGTGTGTTACATGTGTAATCGTAAAACGTGAAATATTACATGTGTTTGTAGATTATATATGTGCTTGTTTTAATTATTGCTTTATCAATAGTAAATCAAAGCGAGAGCATCATGTATACATTGTGAGAAATGGACAGAAAAAAGTTAATAATATCTGATATAGTTAAATTATGTAGGCGATCAAATAAAATTCCGAGCAGACACGAATAAATCAATCTTAAATGCGATAGTTTATTCAGAAAAAGAAAGACGATATAAAAAATACGATTAAATAGACTTTAATATACTTTCGCAAAGAGTACAAGAGTACTCAACGCACAGAGACAATTTTTATGTCAGTTAATTAATGGCGAAGTATTTCAATAGTCTGGAGATATTTATTTGTCCCATTAATAATTTATTTTATACCGTGCAGCATTTTAAAGCGTCGCCTTGCGTCATCGAGATCGATCTTTTGAAATTCGGAGCACCCGAGTTAATCGCGTCGACATCTGCTGAGCGCGATTTGCATTTGTATAAAAGTACGCTTTTTCCCGGAATCTACAACGTTGGACTTATCAAGTACTGCCGTAAGAAGAACGATATATTACCGGGGCTTTCGTATCCTAGCTGTTGTATTAGGTGGCAGAAAAACACGGCGCCATGGGAGCAATGTGGGGACGCGACGGTGAAAGGAAATGAGCACACTTTCTCGGAACGGAAAATTTCAATTCGACACAGCATGTACAGGGTTTCCCCACGCGAGATTCGCGATATCTTCCCGAACTCGCATTTTTGCACTTTGGCACACCTTCCCGGGCGCTGACGGATGAACCGTGTATCACTGTATCACGGGAATATCTCTTCGATCTGTTATTCGTTTTCATTCGACGCCACGATAGCGAGAAAGAAACCGTATGAAAGAATTTTCCCGAGCAATTTCCGTGCAATTCACTCGCAAATATCTCAGACAATTTTAGAGCGAGCAATCCGATAGAGCCGATAGAGAAAGTATGAATATACAAATTATGCGTTTTAAATGAGCTTAAAGCTCAATTTAAAATTTAAAAGCGTAAATTACGCGCTTTTTACCTTGTTTCTTTTTAAGGCAGTTAATTTAAAATAACATCTTTAAAGACAGATTTTCTTGTGTGTATTTCGGGATAAGAGAAACATAAATTTTATTGACCATCACATGTAAAAGAAGTATGATCTTTTAAAACAAAATCAACATTTCTTGCGAGCGAATACACATAGTTCAGCGCATTCTTCGGAGAAAAGATGCGGGAGTTTTTAATCTTCAATAGTTTACAGCATACGCTTTAAGGATCGCTATAAGCTATAAAGTATCTCGCGAACAAAAATTCCTTATCTTGGAAACTATTTTATGGCACGCAGGTGCATACAACAGTCCTTTACCATTTTATTCTCGATGAATTTTGCTCATTACACGTCGGAACGCGACATAATACGATATGGCTCGATCATGTTGTAACAAGTATACCGCGTTCTCATTTAATTTTAATTCCCAATCCATAGGAGAGTGCACAATTTTCGTTCGTACGAGCGTTCCTCTCGTTAAAATTACTTCAATTAGTACTTTCAACGATGTATTGCCGTGTTTTTTTTCTTTATTTGTATGGCAAATTATAATCTACGTGATGAAAGCTGCAGCATTCATCATTTTTAATTATGCACCCGTTAAAACAGTTGAAATTATGAAGGTACGTATAATAATCGCTATTTCTTCTTAAATGAAAAGTCAACGGGATGCGCCATGTTGCAAGGAATGCGCACAGCTCACGTGAATGTAATAAAATATTATTTTCTCGAATAGTAATATAAGGAAATACTTCTTATTTCAGTTCTGCGAGAAGTTTGAAATTACTTCTCGCGACTGTGAAAGACGACTTCCGCCATGAGGTGAAATAACTTTATTCTCTAAAGAGGCCGAACGCCGAGTCTTTTAAAAGAATAAGCGTTATTTCAGTTATATATAGTTTCACACTTTGAGATCTATTTTACATAATCCATAATTGCGTGCCGATATATTTGAAGTAATTAATTTATTTTTTAAAAGGCAGATCCTTAAATTTGCAGTTTTCTGTACAATAAATACGATAAATTCAATGTTTCAAGAATTTAATCGATAGATTTAATATATGATAAGTTTAATAGTGGTAATAATTTTGCTACGAAGATAATTTTCCTAGAAATGAGACAAATGCAGCTTTAACATTTTTATATTGTAAAAAATCGAACGGGGATAATCCGATTATCGGATTATTTGAAAGAATCAATGTTTCAATACAGATATACGTGCTACACACGAGTAACATTCGATTAGTATCTAATGGATAAAGGCGTGTAATTTTTAAACGTATATTTTACTATTGAGGCGTTGTAATGGAATTATTAATTGTAAATTTATTAATGTAAATTTATCGTATAAATTAAATGCAACTTTAACTGTATAAAATTCTATTTTTGCGTGATAATTCTCAATAATGTTGAATATAAAAAATGTTTATTATAAGAAAATGCTATGCGCGCATTTAAATTGAAAGCAACAGGCGGGAATAAAAGAGAAAACAGGCAGATGAAAAGATCGACCACGAAACACGTAGAAAATAATTTGAATCGTACTTTGTGATTTATGAGCCACCGCACAGTCGCGAGAGGAGTAACGTCAGATTTACTATATAAAAGCGATATTTCTCGGAGATGCTGCGTCTCGAAATCGAAGCAATGAATTTCCTCAGAAATAACGCTCAATATTCTGAAATATCGTCTTCGGCGACGCTATTTTCCTCGAACTTTCAATCGTATGTAAACGAACTTTACGTCGGATATTGCCATTGTCAGTGCAACGCCGAGTAAGATTATTTTGCATTGAATTGAAGAACCTGAGTATCATTCGAACGAAAAGCAAGCAGAAAACAATTTTATACAATGCTCCAGACATTATTTACGATGTTAAAAACGTATCTGTGTATTTAGCATAATTATTACAGCTATTTTATTTAAGAATTAATTTAACATTAATTTGATCTTGTTTGGATTCCACGCGCATATAAAATTCTCGTTACATAGAATATTGTAATAATAAAAAAAAGAAGATCCTTTGTAATTTAGCTTTTATTGGTAAATTTGCGAATGTCTATAATATATAATCTAAACTGATATTGCAGTAATCTAGGACGCGAAGATCGAGGTGCGGATTACACGGTGCTAGCAACCTTCCTCCAAGGAGAGAAATTTATTACGACATGGCCGTGTTCCGTCCGCAATGCTAAGCCCGATCGAGGCTCAACGTGACGTTGAAAATTTAAAGCAGATCTGTTCCACTTGTCAGTTTTTACACTTAATCTTTCTAACACAGCGGCAATAGCTGCAGTCTTTCTCGGCTTTGTAAATGTTTCATCGGCTCCATTTACACCATTGTTTCGAGCAAACTGTCTCAACGTGTACATTGTCATTTATCAGGAGAGATGCTAAAAGAAAAAGAATAATGCCTATCCGCTTGTTTGTCATGGCTTCCTTTAAACGCCCTCTTTCCATCATCGATTTAGCCTGTTATAATGAAGCAAACAATGTGGATAATTGCGCATCCGCTGTCATTATTGAACGCGCCAGTCAAAATGTCGCGAAAATTGCATCGCGTTTCCGTTCGGCGGCTAATCAAAACAAGATGGAAATTGCTCGTTTCATATGAGAAATTGCCTCGATCCCGTGCCGTTCAAAAGATGGGAAATCGATTTGCACCTCCCGCAGCGTTCTTTTCAATGAGGGTCGTTGCGTGAAAGACGCAGTGAGTTAGATAGATGCTTAGCAAAAAGTCGCTATCGGTCACGAAGTACGTAGTCACGTAAAGAAATGTTATTAAAATGCTTCTGAAAAGAATAACTTTTATGCACGAGTTGAAAATTCAGGGCAGTACGATTGAACCGATCTGCATGCAAACATGTGTGTAAAGTATATTATCCGTATGACAAAATTTTCCAACAAACAACTCGTACAATGCTATTAAAGTTTAGATGCAACTGAGAATACAATTAGAGATTAATTTATTTAGGAGGAGCACAAAGGGATAAACTAAATTTAATCTAACACTCAGTGTGTTAATTAGCTTCACTCTGTACCGTACAAGATAACCGCAAGCCTTGTCTTTTTCGCGGATTTGAGCGTGTCTAACTACTGTAATATCTCGTAGCTGTCAGGGCGATATCTAGAGCGGCATTTGTTTTCTATTTATTACTAATCTAAATATATAAAAGCTTCGTGATGAACGACTATTTTACTATCTATCATGACGGATGAGAAATATAAAATCATTAATAACTTCAAACTTGCCGCTAATTCCCTCTTCAATGCGCGATTAAAAATTTCAACCTTATTTGAAAGTTTACAATGGAGATTAAGTTGATTTATTGCTTATGCAATGCGATCTCGTGAATATTTTAACTTTGAAATTAATTGAAGAAAAGAGACGCGGGATGCTGAGACTCAACATATTTTATCTAACGAGCGTGGAATAGCATAAAAGAAGCGAGCGCGTACATTGACGCGATGATTAATTTTCCATAGAATAGCTTGTCTTTGAAATTGGCCGCGATACCGTCGTTCCACTCCTCTTTTCCTCGCGAATAACAGCCAGGCTCAAAGCCTTCAGAGGGCTTATTATCCGATCGCAGACCAGTGGAATGTTTGTGATTCCGCTGGAAAGCCGAGCCGAATCTCTGCGCCATCCTATATTTCATACACCCAATATATGTATGTGTGTAATATATATACATATATATAAATATATATATATATGCAATATATAGATATGTATATAAAATGTGCGCCTGCACATAGCTAAATTATATCCATTACTCAATGGTAAAGAGTTTGGACATACCAAAAATTTTCCTGGTTCTTCTTCGATATTGATGTATATTTTACATAAAAATTAACTACAAAAATGTTCACCTCGGAAAGAATTTATAATCCGATAATGAACTTGGCCTTCGATCACGACACTTTTGACATTAAAGTATTATAAAAATCCACAAAAATCTATATCTTATGATGTTCCACTTTTGAAAGGTGCGACAAGCAAGAATATCAATTTGACTTAATATTCTTTTGATGTTTAACTTAAAAGGTTGAAAGATTACATCGTAGATCGCGCGTGGATCTCGAAAAAGAACCAGACTTTAAACGAACTGTTTAATCCTCCTTTTCTCTCTTAATCGGTGATAAAACTAACTATATATTAATTAAAGTGATTGACTTATCCAGAAGAAAATTTACGTTCCAGACGACAGACACGTCTATCATTCGCTCTGCGGTGTAGTCAGTTTTCCGATATCACATTGAGTCTTATCAATCGAATCGCGTCGTGAGTTTTGTTTTAGTTACAAGCGAAGAACGCGCGGCTGTGTAGGAATCTTTCATGTCCAGTCCTCTCACTCGAGAGCGAAATTGGATTGTAGCGAACTCGAATACCACGTGGTTGGAAGCTTTTGAAAGGATTCCGCTCTGAACGATCGATGTGACTTCGTTCGCTACTAGAACGTATGGACCACATATGAAAGAATCACTAGCAATCAGTGCAGTATATAAACAGTCAAAAACTTTTGCACAACGCGGGTATCGTAGTGATAAAAACAAAAACTATTTCCTCTCTGCATATTGGAAATTTATTCACATATAGTCTTTAACTGTTATAGTTACTGCTAAATGAAATTTACATAATAATTACTACAGAATATTTTATTATTGCACGAAATATTTAAATATAAAACGCTCAATTAGCAATTTCCATAATGCTATAGAAATATAAAAAAATAGACATGGCATTTCCTCCCTGGGACAATTAATTGAGTTAAGAATCAATTATTAACTAGAGGAATTAAATAAAGCAAACTTCATCTGAATCCTTCTTCCTACTTACATATATAATGTACTAAATTTTGGCGTACCGCCTGGATAGATTTTCTCGAGTATTTTATTGCATACTATAAAATATAAATTCAAGGATCGATCACCGTATTGGCTCTTATCCAAATACTATTCTGGAGAAATCGAATAGTCAATGCGCATTCTTGTTCGTTATATACACCATCACCATAATAAAATAATTAAATAAATAATAAAATAACGTAAAATAATTACGAAATTTAGAACGTATTTTGATCGTAATAAAAATCTCAAAAAAATTTGCTGAACAATTAACACTGCGTTATTACTGGACTATTACTGTAGTTTTTAGTTTTCAATATTTAATATTTTGGAAATTAAAATATAATTTAATATCAAATCTAAGTTTAATTATCTTTAATAACGTAATTATCCTTTTTTCTTGATATTACATTTGCAATACGGATAATATAATGTTCCGTGATACAGTTTTCTTCCGCTTCCGTAAGCCGCAAAATGTCTAAAGCGTGCTTTATATGAATTACACAAAAAGCGATTTACATGATACAGATATCATGTTTGCCCATTCCTTCATGAAGAAATTTTAATTATTGTTTATCGATGCGTAAGAATTCGATAGGCAAGTTTAAAATAAAATTTTTAACATTAGAATGGTGAAAAATTGGCTCAGTTATAAAATAATAGTATGAAAATTCTGTCTTGTTGACACATTCTTTTTTAGTACATGACAAAATAATTTATGGCTCTAAATAATGTTTTTGGGAAAACTATCTATTGAATATGCATGAAATCAGCACGTCGCTATGACCGGAATCTGCTAGCAATGCCGACAATCTGGTAAATGGATCACATACGTATCTCATTTGTGATAGATATAATATTAGTTCACGAGCAAACTGATATGAACGGTATTCCTAAGTATTGTGATAAATCTGTATGTGTTGCGTTAGTGAATCCAATTAAAGCTTATAGATCTGGAATCTCGTTTGCATATCAGTTCTATAAAAAAATAAAAATTGAAGAAAAAACTATTTAATTGCCGAATAGGAAACATTTGCAAACACAAATTTTATCTTCAAAGATAATTTATTTCGTTATATGAATTATCTAGACTCAGAGAGAGATAAAACTTCACATTCAGCATTAAAGAATAATGAGGACGTACAATTGAGCTCTGATTCGACGCTTTAGATTTGTCCAAACAATGAATATTGCAATTTCTTTTTACGGCAGAAAAATCGATACATCGCGTATTGTGCACACATTTATTTTATGGAAAGCATTTGTGGCTTACACAATTAAATTTTGGTTGCAAAACTGCGATAATTTACTAGTAAATAGCGTTGCAACGAACATAGGTAAACGACGTCGGTTGAGACAAGACGAAATTCGAGAACTGGCATTAACGACCCACGACATATTATATCGCACTTTAATTCCCCTTCAACAGCCCCACGTAACGATGGTGGCTTCCATTAGAAGCTGCAGTGCACCTTTGTTTTCTGAGATCCTTGCAGATTCCTGCAAGAACGCGAATGTATTTCAGAAAGGGAGAGGTGCTGCGCAAGTAGGGCTCTCGTGTTGAATAAGAAATTTTACATTAATACCGACGAAGATACGCGGTCGCGGGACAAAGGAATGAAGTGCGAAAGCTATATAAGGCGACATTTAAGACGACAAAGTTAATATAGCGTAATTTTCCGGAACGTTCAAACACGTATATTTTATACGAAAATCGCTCGCGAAACTAACGCTCACGAAAATTTATGCAAGACAGATCGTATGGCCCGCGAATTCACCGCGAACTTATCGCAAACGGAGCATACAGTAAATATTTAACGATAAATCTTGAGAAAATGTATTTTTTGAGGATCATGAAAATTAAATCGATATATAACCGAAGCTTGCTTGTGATGTAAATGTTGATAAAAGGAGATATTTTTCAAACTTAAACATAGCGGAAAAACTTTCTTTGTCTCTATATTAGATTTATCTTGGAATATATGGATATGTATATAGAAACTGCATATTTCCATCGGCACAAACGACGCGCTGAAATTTAAATTTTGATGAAATATAACTCTTAGAGCTATACGGTATTGACAGGAGCAAGTGTTTGATAAAGAGAAAAGTACGAGCAAAAGGTAAAAACGCGAACGCTTCGAATATTCGTCGAATCCCGAAACACCATACAAACGGAATTCCAAGACGAGAATGCGATTCGATCGCGCGACGTCAACGTGGATTTGCTTTCTCGCGGCTATTTCAGGGATGAAACGTTGTCTCGCCAGCTTACTGAAGGTGGGCACGAACATGCATTTGAAAGTCGAAAATGTGTCGGGAGAAAGTACAATGTAAAAGCCTTCGGCAGCTGCGCCGCTGTACCTTCCAGCAACCGTAATAGCGAGGAAAATGGTTTCTCCGAGGTGTGAAAATCGTAATATCAGATACGACGAAACAGAGAGAGCGCTTAGTGAATCGTTGGAATCGTCACACCCTTAATGGACCGTCATTTGCATAATTAATATGAGTTCTGGTAGAATCATGATCTAGCATAATCCGAATACTTTTCATCTGCGTAAACGACTTTTAGCAAAGAATCAGAATTGAGATCATAATCTACTTATTACAATTTACAATAATTCAAGTATGCAATCACACAAGAAATTGAATTTTGCATAAGAATTTATCGTTCTCTTGTTTCTATTTTATTCTTCTTCATCTTTAGATCCTTCTGTGCTGGCAGATTTCTTTCGGATTTCAACTTTCAACTAGAATAAAATAATTAATTTATACGTCTTTGTTATTCATCTGAGTAAATTTAATGTAATATAGTTGTAAATAGTTTCTCCTTTTAAAATGTTATTTCTTTGCGGTATGCAATCACACATGTACGCCGTATTCTATCGCAAGTTAATCCGATCACACACGAGTAAAGCCGTTCTTCGCTCATGGCTCGACTACGAGAACGCGAAAGCCGCATGGTATCGGATGGTTGGAAGTCGTAACGCTACGAGAGGCGCCGCCTCGCAAGCCCGAAGGCGCTAAAATATCTGCCTGATATGCTCGTCAGGGATATCTCCATAAGTCACCAACTATATATCTTGATCGAGGCTGAATCCTCCATGCCTGGAATGCAACTCACGCACTTCCGCTAGTGCAGATGGCTCTTAAAGGAAAAAAGTGAAATAAGTAGAAAAAGTCAATCTTATACCGACAGGATCATTTACTGCGGATACAGTAACGATTATTGCGTATCAATTTTTGTTTAAGTGAATTTTGTTAAATTGAGATGTTTCGTAAGAAAATTATGCGCCTCCGGATATTTATTAAATATGCCCTAAATTTATTAAATATTTTTAATACATACATAATCTTCTTTGATTTCTGTTGCATTAAAAAGTAGTTGTTGATTTTCAAAAGCAAAAACGCTGTTGATTTTCAAAAGCAAAATATTAGACTTTTAATAAGCTAATTTGTCAGGTTTAATATTATCTAAACTGTAATTTTGTTTGTTGAAGTACCAATTTTACGTCTCTTTAAGTAAAGTTTTGACTTCTCTTTCCTTCTCTACAAGATGTAATTCCGCGCTTAAAGCGACCTTAATCCACCTCAGAGTGTCACGTAGATGCGCTGACTCGAAAAAGAGGCAAACTTAAATGAGCATTTCACTGCAAATAACACTACATAAGTAGTAGTCATTAAACATACTTGTATATTCACGGAATATAAAAATATATCTATCTATTGTTTTATTTCTTGTTAGAATTAAATTAAGTTCAATTAAAATAATTCAAGAATATTTATCGAGAAATATTTTATTTTATTATCTATTTTCACGGAATTTTTATGAAAAAACTCATTTTTCAAGTAATAACAGAATAACTGTTATACATATTGTATAATTAAAACTTGCACGCGGAGATTGTAAGAAAACAACATTATAGTTCATTTTTATCCGAATTATTTAAAAAAATATGATCTTGGCACATTAGCCAAACAAAATGAGTTAACAAAAAAGCTGTAATTCAACACGAAGGATACTATATTCCTTTCTCCGACAAAAAACTCACCGCTATTCCTTATTAATTTAAAATTACGTTTCCGCCTTAAGAGTTTCTTTTGAAAATAATTCTTCAAATTATGTTCATAAACTTCCCAAGTTAAGAGTCGAAGTCCTATATCCTGACTATTTTCAAATCTTAATTAATTCCGAGGGCATATATTACACAGCTTGGGACTTTCTGCCGGCAAAAGTTCCTTCGACTTCAGCACTACAAGCGAGTTGTTTACGCGCACGTTCTTCAGAATGGTCGGTTTTCTTTGTATAATGGTGCTCGTTCATAAACTTTCCGAGATGCGTATAGTTAGTAGAAAAACAGAACGGACCTTGCTTTCTTTAAGAGTACGCAATACGTATTTCTTTTTAAAGATTCAGCAAAAACGCTAGTCGAAATCGGAGGGATGTTCAAGTCTTATTTAAATTCCCTGAATAATGGAGGAGTGCCTCATTCGACCATCATTGCCGTAGGTTTTTCGATACGCAAGATACCATCAAGATTAAAGTTAGATAAGACATCGGCGAACTGCTGGTTATGGAATAATGTTAATTCATTGATGAATGCTATTTTGAAAGTGGTGCGCCATGTGTCGGTCGTTTCATTGATCGAAGTGCGATAAATAGAACCGATTTTAATAGCCGTACGTATTATCGATGGTTGCATATACAAAGTCGATCTATATATGAGTACAATGTATCGCGTGTACAATGTATGAGTACAATGTATTCGAGCGAACGTACTGTGCTGTACACGTACCACCGAAAACACACGTCGATTCGCACCAGTGAAACATTTTGACAGTCGCAATATTCCGTAAAATCTGGAAATGCTAATTGCGATGCACTAAAATATAGATTGGCATAAACATTTCACACAGTCTGCATTATCTTGATGATAATTTGATTGATATTTCCAATATTCAACTGAATGCGAACGAAATAACAATCGACAATTTTTCCAAACGGCAGTAGGCAGTAGGCAGAAATAAACTACTAGTTTTCGACAATCATTTTGAACATTAGGCCGCATGTAAATTCATTATATGAACTTTTATTGCGTAACTTAGGATATTATTGTATAATCTGCCAGCGTAGATTTTAGAAATGGATATTATAACAGGGAAATTTTCACCCAGATTACCTACTTCCCAAATTCCTGTTAAACTTTCCATTTTCAACTTTTTAGTCAGTCAGAAATAGCTGTATCGCCCTTATAAAAGTTGAACGAGAAAAGATTACGAATTCACCAACCAACGTACGCCGGGGGAATCGATTGAGGTGCAAGGCATTGCGACTTATAGTTCGAGCACACTATATGAGATGGCTTCAAAGGATTGATATGGACATCGCAATATCATCGGGGAGAACACTAGCCGCGGAATGCTCTACGGGCCACAGCTCTTGCTGTGTAAGGCGTGCTACCCATGAGGGATGCAAATTAAACATAAAATGAACCGACATTCGCGATTTAAAACTGGGTCATTGAATTTATAATTCATCGCTGTGTCACGTTCTGCAGAGGCGATATTTACAGAAGACACCACGTGCGGTCCGTTTAAAAAGAAATGTTGTATACTACTGTCGCTAGTACGGAATTTATTTTGCACGTTCATTCAACATTATGTTACGCGTTTAGTATGTATTAAATATCATGTATTGGACATTTAAAAATAATATTCTTTGTATATTCTAGCTACCTCAGAGCGCACGGTTATTTTACATAATATTAAAATATCTAAGGATTATTTCAAAAACATATCGCGCTTGGGACTTATCTCCTTTGTCATATTTAACCTGTTCTGATAAAGAAAAGAACACCGTCTAAGCCACTGATCGGGTCCCTGAAAACCGGATTTTCCGCTGGAGCTTAAGTCTAAGCTTAAGGGACTTTCAGTTCGAGCGTATATGTATACCGTGCCATTGTTTGAGACGCGTGGGTTGGTAGGCGTTAAGCCTTTACTTTTAAAATGGCGGAGAATTGATGTCCTCACACAAATCGATAATCGAACTTAGTACAATTTCTCATGACACATAGCGGTCTTTTGGGAACAATAAATTCTGCGAGGATATAAAAAACAATGTAGTAAAAGTCTTTACGTGGAAAAATCAATACAGTTAATGTGTTAGAAAAATTTGAATCACTATCAAAAAATTGAAAAACATATAACGCGTATTTAAAACATAACTCCGAATTATTTTACAGTTGGCACAGAAAACGCATAAATGATTGCTAAAAATATAATAATTGGTATGAGACGTTTATTTTGCTATAGTTGTAACCAGATTATCTTTTGCTTGCTGCGAAGTGACTAAAAAAAAAATAGGTTACTCGGTCAAACTATAATTGCGACACTTTATTAAGTGGTTTCAATTTCAACACGCGATAAACAGGAACTTCTAAACGTTTCCGTGTACACTTCCGCATTTCTTGAACTCTCGTCACGTCATCGCCAACAATTGTAAGGTGCAATTATAGAATAATTGACAATATTATAGCATACTGGACAAACTGCCATCAAAACTGTAAAACGTGCTTTTTATATATAGTGTGTTAAAATTATTTCTATTTGACACAGAGAAGAGGAGATGAAAGAGAAAGAGGAAAGGGAGAAAGAAATAAGTTAAAATATATATTAAAATAAAACAATATGAAGTTAAATAAAAATATTTTAACATTTGATATTAACGCTTTAATCAACAATTCTGCAAGAGGCTCACGCTTATAACTACAAGTTAATGTACTGCACATTCATGTAGTAATTATCGTACACATTATCTATCATAGATTAATATCCATATAAATGTGAAACGCTATTTAATAGCTGTCCCGCTTTATGATCGTAAATGCGATTAAATTGATCACGTCAGCAATTTTAATTCTATTACATATTATTAAGCGTATTAGTTCCATCACAAGTGGACCAATCTATTCTAAAACCATAATGCATCATAATGGCGAAACAAATCGGAACATTCACGCTCCATCGAATTTCGTTAAATGCTCGGTTCGAATTTATCTCGAAACTGTTATTTTAAGAACTTTGAGCCTAATGTTTTTTCAATAGAACAAAAACATTTTAAATCACTTACGTGTGTGAAAATGCAAAGAGCTTAAAAAAATACCGCTACGTTAACAATGCAAATTTTTTGTCGTGAAGTGTCATAAACGTGTAACATAAAATATAGCTCGCACGTATTTGAAAACTGTCCCAGAATTTATTGAAAAATAGTTAATTGATTGTAGACAGCACATAAATCTTTATTCGTTTTTTTTCTTGAGTTTCTATCACGGGTTTCCCAATTTTATCTGACTACCACATAGAAATATGTATTAATAAAGCTTTTATATCGCCGCCTTTCACAAAGCATGCAAGCCAATTTATCCCAGAATAGACCATAATGCCACCCCTTTGAACAGCAATTTTACTATTAATTTCCATTATGACACCAATAAACTCTTTTTGCAAAAGTATGTGCAGCCACTTAATTTCTGACGGCACTTCTATCGGATACGCACGTGTGACAGCTACTTAATATAACGCAATAATAGACTCTTATGTGCCTGTACAAAAGTTCAATGATTAAAGACAAGGGGGAAAAGAGAGAGAGAGAGAGCCTACGGCGACGCTATCAAAGGGCGTCTCATTATCCTTTTTATGGAAAAAAGTTATATTGAAAAAGGCGTAGCATATATGCACGCGATATAAAGTTACTCTAAAGTTACGTTCTTGAGCATGCGTGAAAATAATCAATAATAAAAAAAGCACTAGATCTAATATCGAATTTAGATATTAATAAACAAATAAATAGTCGATTTTAAAAAACATCGAGTATAGAATTAAGATTGATAGATCTCTCTAATTGTATTCGAAGTATTTAGAAAATAGATTCAGAGACTACTGTCATGATGGTAGCCTTGTCAAAAATTGAATTTCTCGCTCAAATGCATATCACAAGAAAGATTCACCTCCATCACATTTCAAATTAGATCTTTCGTGTTACCCTCCTAACTCAAAGAATCCCGGAAGGCTTTTTGAATGTTAAGCCCAGTAATCCTCAGAACTATTTTAATAGCACTTCGTCAAGTGCTATTGCATGCTTACGTGTGTTTATATAGGATTTCCGTAACAAATTGAATAAACGTATAATTTTGTCCGTTGCAAGATCCGGTTTTTTATCATTATCCGCAAGATAATTTCTCTCAGATAATAAAAACTCACGATTATATTTATAACCTCGAAAGTGACGAGATAAAATTGTTTATATAAGAGTAAAACTGCAACCTCAGAAAATTATGATTGATATACTCGTAATTATTGTCTGACAGTGATATATATACATATATACAGTATGTCTGATTTAAGTGAAAACGCATAATTATTTCGTAGAAAATTAGAAATACAAAAAAGTTGTTCAGACATAAGTTGTAGGGTTTAAAAAGATCTATTTACTGATGATATTAGTTTGATTCTGGGTGGCGTTGCCAAGGTCAGGACAAGGTCACTTTGAATTTTTTAAATGGAACCCCCTATTTTTTATTGCATATTTTTATAGCCCTTTTCGAGACCTTTTAAAACACACCTACAAATTGTCCTTTGCATAAGCCGTTCCGAAGATATGAAGCTTCAAAGTTTACAATATTTTGACATAAAATATAAAATATCTCGTAAACTATTCATTGAAGAGCAACCATGTGTTTTCCTTGCATCAATTGATTCATCTACGCATAAAAGTATTAAGATACAGTTATCGAAAAATGAATAGTTTACGAGATATTTTATATTTTATGTCAAAATATTGTAAACTTTGAAGCTTCATATCTCCGGAACGGCTTATGCAAAAGACAATTTTTGGGGGTGTTTTGAAAAGGTCTCGAAAAGGGCTATAAGAATATGCAATAAAAAATAGGGAGTTCCATTTAAAAAATTCAAAGTGACCTTGTCCTGACCTTGGCGACGCCACCCAGAGTCAAACTGATGTCATCAGTAAATAGATCTTTTTAAACCCTACAACTTTTGTCTGAACAACTTTTTTGTATTTCTAATTTTCTACGAAATAATTACGCGTTTCCACTTAAATCAGACATACTGTATATATATATATATATATATATATATATATATATATTGACAGTTTGGAAATACTCTATATAAATATAATTTTCTTGGGAAATTTAACAAATCCTTGTTAAAACTGTTATCGGTATTGGTATACCGTTAATTCAATATAAAGCTATAAAGTTAGAGACCGAGGCGATTAAATTATAGAATATTTTTTAATAATTTTTCAAACATTTTTTAATAATTTTTAAACTATTAATAACGTCAATATCGAAAATTAAGGAACGTGTAGAAAACTTTTTATAGATTTCATACGCTAATTTAGCATTGTGTATTGTTACGCAATCGTCTGTTCTTACAATTAATACTGTTATTTGACATCTGTGATAGTACATCACGTTTCGCACATTTCGAAGCAATGGAAACGTGATACAAACTATCCTGCAAACTGACGTGGAATGCGAGATGCAGGAGTAAAGTAATGCACAGGATAAATGGTATCTAACCAGATGCAAGAGCATCAAGTAGCATTCACGATTCGTCATTAAATGAAAAACAACAGTTTTTCACTTTTTTGGTAAAATACTTATTGTGAAGTTACGTACATTATATGCATATTCCAATTGGACGCATGGCAACGATTTAGCAAATGTTGCGTTTATACGTCGGAAAATCAGCAAGATCCACGTTTCGGCCGTCTTATTTAGACGCAATTGCAACGACGTACAATTCTACGCATCATAAATATCTGGTTTCCGATATTTACACGCGCATCGTTTGTTCGTCGCGGCTCTAAATCTCCATCTCGGTTAATTCCCGTCCGCCCGTCTCAGCCTACTCTGTCTCTCAGACCCGGCTCTATGCTAATGCAGGCTGCAATTTGTATAATTTCGAAATGGGTTAAGCACGCGTCAGAGCATCCGAGGTCGATAACTTTTTCTGGCTTCGCGATAGAATGTCGTTATCTGCACGTGCTCTTCCGCAATGGCGCTCGTTCCAAAGCATAGTGCTTACTTTACATTTTAATGTCTCTGGAGTCACGTCGACATCTCGAAGTGCTACTAATTTCATGGACCTTTAACTGCAAACTCGCCGATCACGCTTCCTAACTATATGTCGAATAAAATCCCACAGCAAACGCGCGCACTTTTATTGATCTTTTTATCTTTCGAACTTTGTAGTGTGGTCTTTGACATATAATCATAATCGCATGCCATAACTAAACGTCGAGATACAATACCAATTCCAATCGAGTGATTTTGAATGCTTAGTAGCGTCAGTCATGAAGCATAGCATTACGGCATTAATCGTGATTGCTGAAGCGTTAAGATGCTGCGATAATCGATGCTATATACACACAGTCTGATTATAATTATTGTTTATCTCTCCTAATATAGAGGAGAGAAAATAAACTCTAAAACCCCTTTCATAAAAATGATGTCAGAAATAAACGAATCTACATTTCTTTAACAAACTGCACTTTTATAAAAATCATGACATTTTCCATAGAAAAATGGAACGAAAAATTAGGAATAAGCTCTTCAATTTTTATTCGCTTCATCTCGTTGCAGAATATGGCAAAATTAATTCGGAAGAAAAATATTGCGTTTTGATTATCTAATTTGACGTATTGATATAACCACTCCATATAATTTTTATCATTTCCCATGATTTTTAAAACTTTAATAGAGCTGCAATAAAGAAAATATCTGCAATATTTTTACTTTATTTTGTTTGACTGTTTAAAATTGAAAGATTGAAATCTATTGTTATTAATGCTATATTAGCAATTATATAGTTATTGAATTGTTATTAACGAGCTCGGAAGACGACAAAGTGCACACATAGTACTTTGTACTGTCGTACTTGCGTGGTCTCCTTTGTGCAAGAAGTTTCGGCCGACGAAAACCGACGAGAACTATAAGTGCCACCAAGTGCAATAATTATCATTGTTACAGCCCGTTTCTGCGCTCATAAAAACTTTATGCATACGTAGCAAAATTTAACTGGGAGCGCTACTAATTAGCGGCGTTAAATGCAACGAATGCTTACAAACGCAAACAGCGTTTCCACCGTGATATTTCAAGCAGTTGCTTTTTCACAACACATCATAATATTTGTTTAATTACCGTACTTCTGAAATTTAAAAATATTTCAATAGAAAAGTATAATATTTTCTAACAACTTAACTCTTCCAATATTTAATTTTCAGAAAAACGATTTGTATAATCGACGCTCAATCTGTGGTGCAGTAAAATGTTTAGTAACAGCGCGTTGAAGATATTCCATTATAAACTACTGACTTCATCAAATTGTTGAATTTTTATTTAAATTTTTACTACAGCTACGTGTACTTAACTTTTATTGCTTCATCTTTTTCCTAACTCAATATTTCGTAATATCACGGCGACAACTTCACGCACACACAATCAATCTCTTTATGTAATATTCATAAATTTGCACAGTCACTTCACGGATGCTGATGCAAAAAGTTTCGCGGGAATTGCTGCGGCGAGATAATGACAGAATATAAATGACGTAGACACGTAGAATTAATTTGGCGCGAATTTCCGAATCGATTTTTCGATGAATCTCGGCACTCGAACACGTAAAACCGAAATCACTTAAACTATACTAAGGCCGTAGAAATTCAATTCGGCAGTGATGGACATCCATATTCGACGGATAAATCACTGTTTGTAGATATTCGCGCAAAGCCCATAAATCGTAATCCTTCCGTATTCGAATGTTCATGCGCTATATGTTCTCTCAATCTCGCGAGTGACAGCGATTGGTACGAAAAGCTATTATAAATATATTGCTCATATTTTCCTCTTTACTTATCACTTAGGTTTTTCCGCGTTAGATTCATGCAATTAGTTTTATAAAAGCGTAAAAAGTATTAGAATATAAATCATAACTAATAAATATTATTACAAAGTGCATTGTATAATATATATTAGCTCGATAAATCGATAACTTGCCTTTTGTTTAATATATAGCTTTTCTAAGGCCGGTATTCATAGTCCGTTCTTATATTTAAGACCATCTTAAGTACAATCTTAAAATGTCATAAACCAATCACAGAGTCGTATTAGCGTCTTAAGACATTACTTAAGACAATCTTGAAATAAGAACGGACTATGAATACCGGCCTAAGTACATTCAAATGAGAGAGGCGTCTCTGCCTCTAATGCGACTCTAGTTGAGGGTCGCCAACCTGTTCGCGGGGCACTACCACGGCTGCGGTCCGATTCACGCTCACAGTGCTATCAATCTATAGTTTACATTACGTATCTATAGATTTGAGCGCGCTGATAGCGCTGTGAGCGTAAATCGGACCGCACCCCACGCTCACGACTCTAGCGGATAGTAGTGGTCACGGGACCTTCGACGCATCACGTGACGAGTCCTTCTTCTTCTTCGTCCGTCGGAAGTTAGAGATCCTCTAGTAGAGAGATGCGACAACTGGTCATGTGACCCAAGCTTTCCGTGATTGGCTGGCGTAAAATTTGCTCATTTTCCATTGCGACGCCAGTGCGCAGAACAGATGCGACATATTTTTCAGACGAAGATAGATGTAATTGGCGTCGCAATGAAAAATGAGCAAATTTTACGCCAGCCAATCACGGAAAGCGGTCACATGACGGCCACATGACCAGTTGTCGCATCTCTCTACTAGAGGATCACTATCGGAAGTACGACGTACGTTCTCGAGCCTGTTTCCGTGTGTCCCTCAATCTTGCTACAAATGCTAATTTCAAGTATTCAAGGATTGAACTGTTTCTCTCTCTCTCTCTCTCTCTCTCTCTCTCTCTCTCTCTCTCTCTCTCTCTCTCTCTCT